>LPNX010055449.1:444995-510658 GCA_001517045.1 Pseudotsuga menziesii
CCATTATACTGTGGAGTATATCTTGTTGTAAACGGCCCTTTGATATCCTGTTGTCTACAAAAATATTCAAACTCATTCAAAAACATATTTGCCACCTCCATCTTCCTAAGCACTTTGATGTATTTGCCACTCTATTTTTCAACTAGAACCTTGAATCCTTTGAACTTTGAGAAAGTTTTGGATTTTTTTAGAGAAAATGTACCCATATTTTCCTATTAAAGTAATCAATAAATGTTAAAAATAGTAACTACCACATATGGAATAATTTTGCATGGGACCATAAAGGTCTGTATGTACTAGCTCAAGGTGTTATTTTTCTCTATAGGAGGCTTATGGAAAGTTACCCCTTTGATGCTTTCCTAGGATACAACTTACAAAAGAAATTACTTTTTCATTCAACATGAGAAATCCCTTAACCATTGACTATTTTTGCAAGTAGGACTCCTAAAAGATAAATGAGCATATCTACAATGCCACAATGAGGTCTCATTCTGTTTTTTATCATCTCTACTTTTTCCAATAGTCTTCTACTAGGTTACTTGTCTAAAATTGTAATGTAGTGCCTTTAAAATTAACATCATAACTGTTTTGGCTCAACTATCCTACACATATTAGATTGTGATTGAGATGAGGTACATAGAAACCATTATGAATGGATTCCTCCTCATTTTGTTTGATTAGGGAATAAACAATACCTTTTCCTTTGGCTTGTACTTGAGAATCATCACCAATACTTATTTATGATGTGGTAGAAGTATCTATGTTAGTAAACATATGTATGTTACCTTTCATGTGATTACTGCAACCATTATTAGACAACCAAAGATCGGTGTTTTTTATGCTTTCTTTAGTGATCTAGCAATGAAGGGAGCATTGATTATGATGTTCCTTCATCAGTATAGCTAACACGTGCTTTTCCCTTGTTAAGATCTACTTGTTTTTTTTCTACATATATTCTCATAGTGACCAAAATTCTTGCAGTAAAAAGACTGGATTCGTGACTTGTATTTGAATTTTCTGCCTCTCCCCCTGCAGTTATGAAAATGTTCCTAGTCTTGTTCTTTTCTGGTGCTAATCTCTCTCTTGTTTGAGAATTATTTTTTACTTGCTTGTGTCTGCTTCTAGTTCCTCGACCTCATACTCTACCTCATCTCATGAAGGATTGGGTTTGAAATGCTTTCTCAAGTGAGGATTTTACATTCATGTTGAACCTTGATTCATGGGATAAAATAGATCCCACCAACTCATCTACTGAAAGTTGACTCAAATTGTTCACTTCTTCAATTGTCGCGGCCAAAGATTCATATTTTTTGGTTAGGGTTTTGAGAATATTCTCAACTACCTTCTAATTTGTCATATCTTCATGGTACATATTCCAATTGTTTATTGTGGCCGACTGTAATATCCATATCCGGATATTCTCAACCAATATGAAAAAACTCCATTGGAAAGAATAAATAACATTGGATATGAATTAATGAGATATGATTACATTATAATTCGATGGACCATTTAAATATGGCCTTATGTGCATTTTCAATGGAAAGGTATGTCTCTATCTTTTCAATTAATTACATATCAAATTTATTTAACATTTTTTTAATTACTTTTCTTTTATTATTTCATCATTTTTTATTGATATATTATTTTGTGTTTTACATTACCTTCTAGTTTAGGATGCTTTGTCCTCAAAGCGTACCATTTATTGATATATTGATATATTATTTTTTGTTTTGCATTGCCTTTCGCTTTGTTAGGATTCAATAATCCTCCCTTGTCCATACTTAGTCTATTATATTAGATTTTCCTAACTTAGGAGTCATTTAATTATTATTAGGTCCACTAGTACCATTGATTCCACTTTGTCTAATGGGGCCACCAATACATGATTACTAGAGTGTGGGGAACACATGTAGAGTTTAACTGCAACTGACTACACCTTCATGCATCAATTTATGTGCCTCTGAGACCAATCCCTACAATTTAGGAACCACTAGGAGTGCCACCACCAACCTCCTTCAGTTGTTGGTAGTTGGTAACTATTCAAACTAAGTTATGCTCTAGTTACATTCAGTTAGATGTCCTCCAGTTCAGTTAGCGGAAGTCTTGCATGGCTGCATGTGGGAAGGCGCCTATTCTCACCTACTTCTCACCTACCACATCAATTTAGCTAGTTTAACTGATTATAACTGATTGAGAGACTGAATTAGACATCTGGAGTTAGACTAATGATCTCTTATATTGATTTATACACTTCTAGTTAGCCAGTTAGCCAGTCTTGAGTTGGTAAATTGGAATCCTATCCACATGATTTGAATTATCCTTTATGTAACATTCATGTATACTGCTGGGAATTAATGAATTTCATACTGTAATTATACTGAGAAATACTTATCTGTTTCCTGTGAAATTTGTCTTGTTCAGTGTGTATTATTCATTCCATTACACTGCATAATAATTCAATCTAATTACACTCCTTTCCTGAAGACCAATGGAATAATAATTCAAACATGGTACCAGAGCCTATTCAGAAAAGAAACAAGTCTGTCCAATCTCCATTGTACACCAGAAGCAGGTACATTTCCACATAAGTCCCGCAAAGTGTGAATTTCTAACTCTGGATTTGTTCAAAGAAGACTCTGCGGGCATGACAAACCCTGAGAAAGTGTACATGTTGAGATGGAAGGCTTGATTCTGACAAATTGCAAATTGTTTATGGTTTTGCAGGTACACCTTCATATGGATTTGATATTATCAGTTTCTCTTCTTACTCCATCCACAAGATATTCAGAATGGAAATTGAAGACGATTTCATCTCTAAATGGACAAGATATCTATGAGGTATTTATTGGAATTGGTAAAAAGCCTTACGAAGATGAGAATTAATGGCTAAATGACAACGATAGAGATTTTGGAACAATATGTCTGGCCTTTTCTCCAACCTTGCACTACCTTATTGATTTTGTTGAATACCTAAAAGATCTTTGCACATAATTGGATAGAACCTTTGGCAAGCACAATGGGGATCATTATAGCAATTTGGAGAGAACACCCAACACTGATCTAGATGGATATCGGTGGCCACCCACCTATTCCACTGGCTCAAAACAATTGTCCATTGTGGCAATTTCCTAGTTATTTTTCGGCAGTTTTTCGAGTCCTAAACTTTCGGGGCCGTTTTGAGGCCTTAAACAACATTTTTTGGATATTCGGGGCCAAATGGTTGCCATCGGCATGCATTTGGCCAACCAAAAGTTTTAAAGCTTAGATAGACCTTTCCAACAAGTTATCGAACGCCCAAATCGGAGATCATATGCAAAAGTTATGACCCCGGGAAGTTGACTGTTCAACTTACCACCTTGGGGCCGCAAACTTTATGACTGTTCATCTTTTAGGGTTACGTTTTGGGACTTTTGGGGTTCTCACCTCATTCTTATTATAAATAGGCCCCTTTGGCCTCATTTTTTATTTAGCTTGGCACGAATGAGCGTAGCAGCCACATCTCTTCTCAGAGATAGCTACCACCATTCTAGCAATTGTATTACAATCTGTTCTATTTCCGCCATTTAATAGAATATGTGTTTACTGTATCTTTGTTATCTTTGCAAAATGTCTATTATTATGACTTTGTATATGTTCTTTCATTTCGTTCGCACATAAATCCGGATCAAACACCAGAAGAGTTATTTATTCAAAAGTATCGGCCTCTACTCTCTCTGATGAAGTTGTTCAAGATGAAGAAGAAGTGGAATTTTCAACACAGTCAATTCGAATTGAATACAGTCTCCTTGGAGCGACTCCTTCTCCTATTGCTCCAGAATTTTATAAGATCTATGACATATCATCTTCTCATAGGGATGATACAGAAGAAGACATTCGAATCTCTATTATTGAAGAAAAACTCTCTTTCCATTCTATGCAAACATTCTCTAGTGATTCTTTTATTTTAAATTTCGTGCAAAGTTTGCCAGTGATTGTTTCTGAAAATGAAGAGGAATTTGATTTCTCTCTCTCTAATGATGTTGCTGGTGTGCAGAAAAGTAATACTTTGGATTTTTTGGAAATAATATAAAATTGTAGGAGTGATCTATTGACTCTCATTGATATAGAGCTTCCAAGAAATTCCTACATGATTGCATGCACCAATACTCATATTTTTGTTGAAGAAGTACAAAATTGTGCATATACCATCTCGGTGGAGCACTTGGATTTGTTCCACACTCTTGGATCTGAAATGAAATTATTTGGATCTAATATGATCTTATTTGGTTCAAGTTTTATGTTTCAAGGTCCTCCAGTAATACTTGTAGTTGTTCTCATCAATTTTGGTGTGAAACATTAAGTACCAAAAGTCTCTTTCAAAATTGTTGTTGGGGATTTGATGTCAATTTTGTCTTATGAGTTTGCTGATATTATATTTTGTGATTCTTTGGCTATTTTGGAAAGAATATCATATTTTAGGAGTGATCCATTCGCTCTCTTTGATCTTGAGCTTCCAGCAAATTCCTACATTAGAGGAAATTTCAACTCAAAATGAGCCTTTTAACTTTAACTCAAATTCCATGTCATCATGTTTAGCCAATGAAATTGCTTTAAATTTGAAATACCGTATAGGTCTTAAACACCTTTTTAATATAAATTTGGGGATAGGTATAAAAAAAAAAACTACTTTTTTTGTTTGTATTTTTGACATATCTTTTCGTGTTTTTACTCAAATTTCGTTCGGGAGAGCTCGTTGGATGCGGAATTAAAATTCCGCATCCAACGAGTACCCACTCGGCATATTTATTGTTTTTGGGGTAGCAGGGTCCGTCAAAAGTATGCTGAGTGGGTACTCGTTGGATGCGGAATTTAATTCCACATTCAACGAGCTCTCCTGATCGAAATTTGAGGAAAAACACGGGTAGATATGTCGAAAATACAAACAAAATAGTAGTTTTTTTCTTTTCTTCCTCCAAAATTAATAAATATTATTTTATTATTTTAACTATTATTTTATTAATTGTAACGAACATAAAATAATAATTAAATAACTAATAATAAACATAATTAACTATAATGTTGAAAGGACATGACCTTTCAAGTCACAATTCTCAAGCCTTATTTAATAGGCGGGACATCAACCAATGTAATAATCTATTATCTCTTATCCACACAACCATTAATATACATTTTCCCTATGGCTTATTTTATATTCCAGATATTTTGGTGATTATTGTGTCAACGACATAGTTGTTCGCTTCATGTGGTATCAAAGCCTCGTTGGCTAGATCCTGGCCTTTGGCCATATTTTTGGCTTTTAGCCATCACCCAGGGTTTCCCTGAATTTTTGGTCCTTGGCCATCTACACGAAGAAGAAAAAAAAAACTTCACACGAAGAAGAAGAAAAAAATATTAAAACATTTCCATTGCAAAATTAAAGAAGATATAATATATATATAAATAAATAAAAATTAAAAAAAATCGTAGCCTTCCCGCGCGTTGCTGCTCCATTACCCTCCCTTCTCCACATCTTCACGCCACATCCTACCACCCCTCCATCCTCACGCCGACCCGTTCCCTAGATGCTCCTCTCGCCACCCCTACCACCATTCGCCACTGACGACTCCACCACCAGCGTCCACCTCCTGCACGCGCTCATCCCCCACTTCTTACATCGTCCCTCTCTCCTCATCCGCCACAGCTGCTCTAAACCTCCACCTCCACGACCTGCTACTCCCTCTTCCTACATCCGTGCCCTCAATCCTGCTCACGCTTCCCCTCCCTCCGTTTCTCAACCGACGCTAAGTTTCCCACAGCGCTCCCCATTTTTGATACAGCCTCCCGCCACTCTCCTCTGCACTGTCCACACTCTACACCTCATGTCGCCACCACTGCTCCACCGTTCTGGTACCATCCGATGCCACCGCTGTACCCACACCCCACCTTCCATCTCCACGCGTGCCATCCAATTCACTGCGTCTCCCTTCTATCTGTGTGATGCACGTCGTCCCTCACCACATTGTCTTCCTAGCGCCTTCCTACTCTACACATTCCCTCCTACCCTTCTCCTCTCAGCAATCCCCTCCTCTACCATCCTTCCCTTCAACACTACGACATCCATCCTCCCTGCACGTCATCCCACGACCTGCAAAAAAATAAAAACAAAAAAATATTATAATATAATATTCAAATATATTATAATATATTACATTTATAACATATTATATTTATAATATTTTAATTATATTAAATAATAAAATAAAAATTTATTATTTAAAAAAAAACTATATATTAAACTATAGATATAGTTTATAAAACATTAATATAATAATATTATTAATTAATAATTATTATTATAAAAAGAAATTATAATAATTATTGTTTATAATATTGTCTTTTTGGGGAAAAAAAGGTTATTTAAACTAATCAAAGAAGACTCCCTCGTAAAAAAAAATAAGTCAAAGAAGTCAAGTCAACAAGACCGTCCATCATCGAAGAAAAAGCCAAAATCAAGGAAGATTAGCAATCGACGAAGAGTCCAAACATCGAAGGAAGACTGGTCAAGAAATCAATAGCCATCTATCATTAAAGAAATCAGGGACCATGGAAGTTGGTCTGCAAGTAAAAATAGAGAAATTAGAATCCAAGCTAACGCATTATCAAAGAGACAATGAAGAGTTACGAGACATAAATACGAAATCAGAAATGCTCATTAAATTACATAAGATGCAGAAAGAGCGCAAGGAACAAATATTTTCCGACCAGAACAATCATATAGAAAAATTGTCTACCCAAATTAAGAAATTAAAAGATGAAAGTGATTTCAATCAGAGACTAACAAATCGAGATATAAAGAAAGAAATAAGTGATTACGAAGCATAAATAATACGCTTGAACAAAATCATTAACAACAAGGATGAAGAACTAACGCACATATGACATAAATTAACAAATCAAGAATCAAAGGTTGACCAGTATCGACAACAGATAAAAGTTCTTCAACAACAAAATAACAACTCTAAAAAAGAACACAAGCTGGAGATCGCAAAGAGTAATAAAACAATATCTCACAATTCTGAAGAAATTTTCAGATTAAGAAATCATAACAAAACACTGATTACAAAAATAAAAAAATCAAAAAACAGTAGAAAGAGAGAACACTCCGGTGAAGACATCGAAGGAAAAATACTGGAAAAGCAAGAAGAAAACCAGTGTTTAAATAATCATAATCAGGAACTACTGAATCAGATCACGGAGTTAGAAATTGAAAAAAAATCGCAAGAGGAAAGAATCGAAAAGATTCAGAATCATGAACAATCTACTGGAGAACCAAGAAACACAATCTAGGAAAATGCATCCAAAAATCAAATCAAGGAAGTGAAGATAGTCCTCGGCGCAGTCCAAAAGGAAGAAGAACAAACAACACGTACACCTTACAGACATCCTAATTATAATCGTCATTTTGACCAACGACAGGGTCAAAATGAATATTCACAGAAGACTTATGTGGACATGCGAAAATATCGACATACTAAGCAACAATTGAGATGATTTTTCCCACAAAAATATCTCAGAGCTCCAATAAAAATAGATCTGGGATGGACCATAGCAGATACGATGCGACAATTCTCCTGGGGAATCTATAATTCATATCGGCTCATCTCCTCAAATGTCGCAAATACAAAAGGGAAAGAATTCCAAGACGACAGATTAAAATAAATCAGACATTAATGTCAAATAGATCTTTGAGGACGAAGATTCCCTTAAGGGGAAGGCAATGTAATGAACATAAAATAATAATTAAATAACTAATAATAAACATAATTAACTATAATGTTGAAAGGACATGACCTTTCAAGTCACAATTCCCAAGCCTTATTTAATAGGCGGGACATCAACCAATGTAATAATCTATTATCTCTTATCCACACAACCATTAATATACATTTTCCCTATGGCTTATCCGATATTCCAAAATATTTTGGTGATTATTGTGTCAGTGACATAGTTGTTCGCTTTATGCCACACAATCATTAATATACATTTTCCCTATGGCTTATTCGATATTCCAGATATTTTGGTGATTATTGTGTGAGCGACATAGTTGTTCGGTTCATTAATTTTTTTTAGGAGGCCCATTTTGAGTTGACTTGTGGCCTTGTTTCCAGGGCCCATAGTTGTCCAAGTTAGGACTAAGGGGGGGCGTGTTAGGATGTATAATCCTCCCTTGTCCATACTTAGTCTATTAGATTATATTTTCCCAACTTAGGAGTCATTTATTTATTATCGGGCCCACTAGTAACATTGGGTCCTCTTGGGATAATGGGGCCACCAATACCAGTCACTAGAGTGTGTGGAGGATATGTAAAGTTTGATTGCAACTGACTGCACCTTCATTCATCAGTTTATGTACCTCTGATACAAATCCCTACAATTTAGAAGCTACTGGGAGTGCCACCACCAAACTTCTTCAGTTGTTGGTAGCTGGTAACTAGTAAAGCTAAGTTATGCTCCAGTTACATTCAGTTAGATGTCCTCCAGTTCAGTTAGCTCCAGTATTGCATGGACGCATGTGGGAAGGCACCTATTCTCACATACTTCTCACCTACCACATCAGCTTAACTGATTATAACTGATTGAGAGACTGAATTAGACTTATGGAGTTAGACTAGTGAGCTTCGATAGTGATTTAGACACTTCTAGTCAGTCAGTGTTGAGTTGGTAGATTCGAATCCTATCCACATGATTGAATTCTCCTTTATGTAAAATTCATACATACTATTGGGAATTAATGAAGTTTATACTATAATTATACTGATCAATACTTATCTATTTCTTGTGAAATTTGTCTTGTTCAGTGTGTATTATTCATTCCATTACACTACATAATGATTCAATCCAATTTCACTCATTTCCTTAAGATCAATGGCACAATAATTCAAACATGCTTTAGGATGCTTTGTCCCCAAAGCATACCATATAAAACTATTTTATAATTTAAAAATAGTAGGTAAAACCATGGCCTATTTCATAAAACCATGTGTGGTTTTATCAATTCTATTCTTTATTTTTTTTGTCTTTTTTTCTCTCTTGCGAATAATTCTTTTTTCCCACTTCTTCTTTGTAATATGTTTTTTTCTTACATATTGGTCTCTTCTTCATATTTGGAGTGGAATGAATACTTGTTTAATGAAATTTGAATGACCAAGACCAGTTTTTTGTCAACCCAATTTTTACCAGAGAAGCTTTGAATATGGATGGCTAAAAGCCACTGTAAGGTCAAAGACCTAAATTCAAGGAAACCTTGACAATTTTGGCCACAAGCCAGAATCAGATTCACTCTGATACCAATGTAATATCCGTACCCAGATATTCTCAACCAATAGAAAATAACTCCATTGGAAAGAATAAATAATACTTAATAGGAATTAATGAGATATGATTACATTACAATTTGATGGACCATTTAAATATGGTAGTATGTGTCTTTTCAATGGAAATGTATGTTTCTATGTTTTCAATTAATTACATATCAAAATTATTTAATATTTGTTTAATTAATTTTCTTTTATTATTTCATTAGTTATTTATTGATATAAATATATTATTTTGTTTGTTACACAGACACATCGTTAATGTACTGTTCTATGGATTCTTACCCCGTCATTTCTAAATCTTTCAAAGTACTTTCTTAGTGTTTACAGTTTCACATTCCCTTTGCTGATGCCTTGATAATTAATTTTCCTGGTATCCTAGGTGAATTTAGAGTTCTTTGCAAGAGAAATATTGGGGAAGACAGTTTCATCCACACCAGTCTAAATGAGACGCAAAGCCTTTGCATCCTTGTTTTTGTTCTCTTTTAGCGTGTTTCGCTAGTTATTTGATATGGTCAATTTGGTTGCCTTGTCCATGGTCATCATTTTAATGGGACATATTTCATATTTTTTCTTGATGAGAGGGTGAATTTGGGAAAAGTAGTATATACTTGTAGCCATATTTTTACCACAAGATACTAAAAATTTTAATCTATTTGCGTCCTTGTAAGCTCTGTTAATAATGGAGCCTTATAGGATTTTGTAATTCAGACTTCATTGTCGAGTTTTTCAATTTTAAAAATTAAGATGAAATACCATTTTCAGACGCCCAATTATCGATTGGGCTCTCTATCCGATTCTCTATCGGTATCTCTCATGATGCTCATATCATAATCTCGTCCAATTATTCTCTCAACTTCTTTGTCCCATGCCGCATTAGAGGAAATTTGGGGTCTGAAATGGGCCTTATAAGAAAACGCGCCAACAATCAATTTTGTGAGTTGGACTTCAAGAACCAATAGAATTTCAATAAAATGAGTCAACCATAATGGTTGAATTGACATATTTGTCATAAAAGAAAACTAATTTTTTTGTTCGTATTTTCGACATATCTCCCTGTGTTTTTACTCAAAGTCTGAGCAGGAGAGCTCGTTGGATGCGGAATTTAATTCCGCATCCAACGAGTACCCTCACTGCACACTTTTGATAGACCCGGCTACCCCAAAAACAAGAAATACCTGAAAAAACATGATGATGACATCATCATCATGTTTTTTTAGGTATTTATTGTTTTTGGGGTAGCGAGGTCTGTCAAAAGTGTGCAGTGTGGGTACTCATTGGATGCGGAATTAAATTCCGCTTCAAATCATCCCTCTCGCTCGAAATTTGAGTAAAAACACAGGGATATATGTCAAAAATACCACCAAGAAAAATAGTTTTTTTCATTCTTCCTCCAAAATTAATAACTATTATTTTATTATTTTCACTATTATTTTATTATTTTCCTTAGGAGGCCCATTTTAGACCTCAAATTTCCTCTAATTTTATCAGAATCTCCTCAAAGGCATTTCTAGGATTGCTTTGGATGGTTCTTTTAAGATCTTCTTCAATTGGAATGGGCATGCTTGATGATCAATGGATCTTGAGCTACTCGAGATCCAATGGTCATCAAGCATGTTGCAGCCATATTAAATACTCTGTAGTATGTTAAGTTTTGTTTGCCCAATCGAAATTGTCAAGATTCTCCTTCGATGATTCTTTTGGGATCTCCTTCGATGCACTGTCCATATTGCTTTTGATGGTTATCAGGATCTCCTCCATTTCACTGTTAGGATCCTCCTCTAATGCACTGTCAGGATTGCTTCTGATTGTTCTTTTGGGATCGCCTCCTATGCATTGTTGGGATTCTACTCTGACGCACTATTGGGATTCTCTTTTGATGGTTCTTTTAGGATTTCCTGAGATGTACTCTTGCGATTACTTTCGATAGTTCTTTTGGGATCTCCTTCATTGCATTATCAAAATTTTCCTTTAACGGTTCTTTAGGGATATCCTCAGATGCACTGTCAATATTGCTTGCGATGGCTCTTTCACGATTGATAATAAGGGAGAGACTTATAACGGTTGATCTTGTGTCGATCTCAACCATCCATTCATTTTAGGGTTTATCATATTTCTAAACTGCAGACATAGTTCAAATTCCTTGGCTCAATTTGTCAATCACGATCGTTCTCATGCTATCTGATCTCCTTGGCTTAGCATAGTGCTTTAATCGTTCTGCTCCAATTTTAATTGATTTTCTCCTATCGACGTGCTCTCCCAATTTTTTTATCAATATGCTCTTTAATCAACTAATTTGTTCTTGAATCAATATGTTCTTATTCTTCACTCGATTTTCTCTCCACTTAGTGATTAGTCATAAGCACTTCACTCTTCTTCTTTAATCAAGCCCCTCTCCACTATGTGAAGACTCTTAAGCATGTCACTTTGATACCATGTTAAGTCTTAGAAGAAAAGGAAATATTGAACACACACCAAAACTATGGAGCATTCTCTCCAAGGAAAATTTTAGGGGGAGAAAATTAGTGCGCTAGATTATTATACAGCTATATAAAATCATTATAAATTGAAATATTTAAAAAAAATATTACTAAATATTTTATAGTTGACATTTTAAGAATTGGTAAAATTCGTCAAGATTTATACACTTTTAAATAAGTATTGGATCCTTAAAATTTTCCCCGATTCTCTCGTATCTCTTCTCCATTAAGCTCATAATATAAAGGATTACAATCATATCTAAGTGGACCCAAGCATAAAATGATTTCTAATTAACTTTCCAAATATATAAAAGACTTAACAGATTCATACTCGACCAAACATTATTGTCTAACTGAATCATAAACGCATAGCACTACTTCTAGCTAACTAGAACATGGGATATTACACACTTCAACAAGAGGTAATGAAAATGTTTTGGAAATAAGGTTTGTCGAGATTGGTTGACGTTTTAGAGAAAATAACCCTCTACCTATCTTCTTAGACCTTGACTTGATGACTCTAGCGGGTCAAACCACATCCAAATCGAC
Source organism: Pseudotsuga menziesii (assembly GCA_001517045.1). Classification (NCBI taxonomy): domain Eukaryota; kingdom Viridiplantae; phylum Streptophyta; class Pinopsida; order Pinales; family Pinaceae; genus Pseudotsuga; species Pseudotsuga menziesii. Next base: position 457,381 of record LPNX010055449.1, read on the forward strand.
CACCTGAGTCAACCTTGAGTTGGATTCCTAAATTTGGGGGCATATTCCTTGATTAAGGGGAACATTCCTTGATTTGGGGAACTTCCCCCTGATTTTAGGTGTTATTGAGTAATAGTTAGTTATAGACTACATGTACTCCACTAAGCTAGGCCCTAACTAACCCTCTTCATTCATTTCCACTCCAGTTGAGTCAGTAGTGCCCCCGTTGAGATATTTTAGGGATTTGTATGCACTTCTTCAGTGAGAAATAGTGCCCAGTGAGTCACAAAGTCAGTTGAACTTAGTCTAGGTGAATGTGAATGGTTAACTAAGGGTCTCTGTATCTAGTTAATCTTGACTAGCCACCCATTCACTACATGAGAAATTCAAATAGCCTCTTGAACTAATTTGAATTTCCTTACTATATATATTGTTCACCTCCATTCATTAAAGCTCAATGAAAGACATGATTTTTTCGTATTATCCGTTCTAGCTTTTTGTATGATGATTAATGTTACTACATTTGTTACATGAATATTTGATTATTGATCTATCTTTAATAATATATCTCTCTTGTATTAGTGCCTATATCTACATGCTCAAGTAAATTTACATGGTATCAAAGTTGTAGGGGTGCTAAACTAGTTGATGTTTTAGTGTTTGTTGTCAGGGATCAAACTATTGCAAGTTAAAGAAGTTCCTTTGTAACCATCAAAGAGATATTTACAGCCATGGATATCCTATATCCCCAACATATTCTAAATCCCTTCAACTATTATGAATGGAAATCAAGAGTATATATGATCTTTAGGATGAAAGGGAGCTACTAGATCACAATAGACACCGAAGTGGAACCAAATTAAACAATTGAAAAGTCTAAATACTTGAATAGAATGGATGAAGCATTCAAGATGCTTTGTTATTATATTTGTTTGTACATACTCTACCTCATTGAATCAAAGAAGACTCCCAATGAAGTTTGTAATACGTTGTCCACCCTCTTCGGAACACAAGATGAAATGAGGGGCCACCAAATGGAGGTGAAACTATTGAACTTGCGACCAAGTGATTTTGACTCTATTTAAGAGTTCTTCACCAAGTCAAATTTCTTCCTCTTGTAGCTTAATATGTGTAAGATCAACAAAGAAGACACTCAAATTGTACTCTCTATTATCTCCAAATTGGGTCCTAATTATATATCTTTGTTTATGCTTTTCATTCTACTAAATTTACTCTTGGAGCCTTCTACAAAATGCCTACTTTGGATGTATTTGTTGGCTCCCTCCTTCAAGAGAAAGATAAGATATATCAAATGGGATTTCAAAAGACCTCAAAGGTGCTTGAACTTGCATCCAATGAGGGGAGAAGGGTGCAAGCAAGAAAAATCCCCCATACAAGGGAAAAAATGAGCAAAAACCAAGGATTTCTCATGAAGACTTCAACTTTGATGATGGAAATAACAAAGAGGAGAAACCATGGTGTTATTATTGCAATAAAGGACCACTAAAGAATAAGATTATAGGTACAAAAAATATTTTGTAGAAAAGGAAGTGAAGGATCGCAACAAATATGCCTCACTTAAGAAAGCTAATTGCATGTATGTGCTAAAAAAAATTATACTCCATTCATCCTTGATTTAGAAGCTTCCAAACATATTTCCTATGATGACATATTCAAAACTATTGATCCTTGTACAAATATCACCACAATGGGAGATGCACTAGTTCTGATCCACCATCCAACTGAGGAAGACCCTGTTACAAGCCCAAAAGAAGAGGTGATCTAAATGAAGAAGCCATTAGAGAACTTGTCCCAATTCAAGTTCTCATTGAAGAATACCTCCAATATGTCCCTTTAGAATTTGGATCTACAACGTTTTCTCAATTTACGTTCAAAACTTTTTGAGTAGGTTAGCCTTCTCTTCTTTTTACATTCTCTTTTATGGGGAGGGTATTTTTTTCCCATGTGTTTTTTCCCCTCTCACCCAATTTTTAGAGATTTTTTGTGTGCATGGGTACCTAATATGGCTGCAAATTTCTGGGACCCCTTTTTACCTTTTTCACCTAGTTAGGCTTATGCGTGAGTGTTATAGAAAATACCTCTCTACCTAGCTACTTAGACCTTGATCTAATGACTCTACTGGGCCAAACCCCATCCAACTTAACCACTTGAGTCAACCCTAAGTTGGATTCCCATATTTGGGAGCACATTCCCTAATTTCGGGAACTTCTCCTTGTTTTCATGTGTAATTGAGTCAATAGTTAGCTATGGACTAGATGTACTCCACTAATCTAGGTCCTAACTGACCCTAAGTGACACTATTCAATCATTAGCACTCTAGTTGAGTCCTTATCATCCGAGTTGAGAGATTTTAAGTATTTGCATGCACTCCTTTAGTTACAACTAGTGTTCAATAATTCATAAATCTAGTTGAACTCAATATAGGTGATGTGAATGGCTAACTAAGGGTCTAACCAAGAAAAATTTAGGGGTGAAATATATCCCATGGGCTATTTTTCCATGTTTTTTTTTCCAAAAAAAGGTTCATGAATTTGCATTTTTTGAAGCCCTATTTCACCCAATTTTGATGAGGTAAAAATTTTCCATTCTAAAAATTGCCAAATTATTATATAAACTATGTAAAATCCCTAGAAATTGAAATATTTTTAAAAAATATTGCCATATATTTTACAGTTGACATTTTATGAATTGGCAAGATTCACTAAGGTTTATACACTTTTGAATAAGTATGGATCCTTAAAATTTTCTCTGGTCTCCAACTCTACTTAAGCCTTACTAGTGTACCAAGCACTACATTAGAAATTTAAATAGCCTCCTAGCCTAATTTGAATTGTATTTCTATATATATTGTTCACCTCCATTCATTAAATCTCAATGAAATGCACCATTCTTTCTTATTATTTATTCTCTCATTTTGTGTAAAAATTGATGTTACAATATTTGTTACCTGAATAATTGATTATTGATCTCTCTTTCATAGTATATCTCTCTTGTATTAATGCCTGATCTACATGCCCAAGTTTTATAGATGTTAACAATTGATTTGGGTGAGGCCTTTATCACTATAACTAGGTCTTTTCCAAAGGAGAAAACCTCTACAAGGGGGCCACATACTCTGTCAAACTATTGTAGCATTTGTAAAATCGATTCTCCTTGACAAGAATTAATGGCAATTGATTCAATGTACCACACCATAACCAACAATTAGTTGAATCTGAACATCACATAACATTGTATGATGAGGATCTTGAAAAGTGAGCATACAAGCTCTAGTCTCCATGCCACATTTACAAGAAACAGTGAAATAGAACAAGACCTTAAATGTATGAGAAAGCTTGAGCACCTTCGTTTATTTCCTTGTCTTCTAAAATAAAAATAAATTTGGCTTATGATTGGCTGCTGTCGAAATATCCTCTAGATTATAATGTCAATCCTTAATTGGATCTTTGGAACGATCTATTCCTTAATAGAAAATAACCATCTCGTCATGGATGGATATACAAGATTGCTTGTGGAGAACAATTAATGGATATCACTGAAGATTGTTGTTGGAAACATATTTGTAGAATGAAAAATTCATAGATTTATTGGAATAGTAGGTCAATGAGTGATGAAAGTGTAAATAACATCGCCAAGAAGAAATAATTGGGAACACCTTAAACGAAAGAAAAATTCATGGAAACAAAGAAGAATTACACAAACCCAATGTAATGTCCCCAAAAATTGAAAATAAAAAAAAAATTATAGGCTAGTGAAAACTACCCAAAAGGGATCATTAGTACTCGTGTGGAAACATAGATGCTCCTTAAACTTACAACGTCTTCGGATTCTGCCCACTGTCTTGTTAATCTCTTATCCATTTCGTGACTATTAGTTCATTTAATTCTTATGTCTTAATTCTATTATTTAAACTGTCGATATATCTTAGTTAATATTGTTGGTGATAAATGAGTTATATAGATCATTGTTTGCTCTTGCACATGTATACTTTGTTTATTTGATGAAAACTAACTTATCTTTATTGATGGGAACAAAATGATGGAGTGGCGGGACTTGTTCTCCCATGACGATCTGAGAGGTAAGATTATTCTTCATTATGAAGGCTTACTTAGTTCATTCGAACTAAGGCACCTTATTCATTGATTCACAGGTTACTCTTGTGACATCGAGATTATTGGTTACTTGACACAATTCAGTTCTTAGTTGAACTTCCCGTTCTGCATTGTACTTTTGTTACTGTTCCATTTTATGACTTAGGTACACCCTATGTTTGCTAATTAACTCTATTTGTTAATTTACTAAATGCTTATGAATTATATTTCTTTCCTTATCATTATTATTGCATATCTCTTATTTAGTTACTTACTTGTCCTTTGTTTGTATTCTGCAGGTTTACCTTGGTGACAAGCTTGTAGACTTATGCTTGTTCTTACTAGCGAGGGCATCATGGCATACTAAGTTTTCCATTATGCCTAAATGCTACAAACCTAGACTACAACTTAAACACATATGCTACCTATATGAACTATCCTAAAGGGCATATGATAACACTATAAGCTTTTCCTAAGGGACATGAATTGTAACACCATATAGTAATGATGCTAAAGGAAAACATTGTAATACTATATGATAGTATTAAGGGCTGCGCATAACATAAGGTTGGGACTATGCTATACAAACCATGTCATTAGTAATGAGCCTGCGCTGACTTTTAAAGGGTGGCGAAACCATAGTATAGAGGGTTTATCATATGACATGGTTGATTTAACGTTGATCCATGATTTTATGGATGGGGTTTATGGTGGCGTTAATGGCCACCAACTGGTTCCATTAATTCCATCGAGTTTGGTGAAAAACCTTGGCAAAGGACTTGGAATTCGTTGTATGTGCCTTATGGTATTGGCATTGTGGTGTAGTGAGGCCTCTGCGCATTTGGATAATGGGGACAACCCCATCGACTCGTAGGTGAGCTTAACCCAGCTCTGTGTAAAATGCAATGCTTAGTTTGGTTTTCTCCATGGCATGGCCATGCTCCTCATGCCATCGTGGTTTGTCTGTAGGTGAAATGCGAAGGCGCTCCAGAGTTTGCACAGGTTGCACTGTCGATTTGGGATTTCTTCTCCACGGCCATGGTAAGCCTGCTACCAAGAATCACTTGCCTCCTCTCGTTTTGGGCATTCCTAAGTTGGAAAACTTTACTGGGTTGGATTTTCATGTGGAACTTGTTTACTCTGCCTTCGGGGTTTAATGATGTAGCTTTCTCTGGTTTTTAAATGGACTCTTGTAGAGAGATTTGGAATGTGTTTGGGAAGTGGCTGCACCATTACTTGTAATGGTGCCATAGCTCACAGCTTGCCATTAACGTTTTAATTACTTGACTGTCCATCAAAAGGGGTTTCGTGCCTCTCTGTGTAAATACATGGTGCATTGGTTTTTTAATATGAAGACTCTAATGATTTGGTATGAAATACCTATGAATTCATCTAGCGTTTAATATTGTGTAACTTGGGTTTCGTATGGTTATTTAGTTTATGTGTTTTATGTGGCCTCTAATGGAATCGAATCGTGGCCTTACAACCTATAAAGAATTATTCTGTGTATTTAATATTTTTTTGGGTTAAGGCCATGTGCACATCACTCTGTTTGTTTGGTTTGTATGTTGAGTAGGAAGCTTCTAGAGCTTAGGCGTTATGCCATGGGTGAAAGATCCGATGCTCCAGAGATTATGCTCAACACCAACATGGAATTCTCCAGAGCTTATGCCCAACATTTCCAAATTATATTTTCATGTGTTCCAGAGCTTTATGCTCAACACAAATGTAATTACTCATGTGCTCCAGAGCCTTTCACTCAACACAAAACATTTCATTGATCGTGTGCTTTAGGGTTCATGCCCAACACAAACATTTCATCAATCATGTGCTTCAGGGTCCACGCCCAACACAAAACATATATATAGCTATATATCATCAACAATTGGCTTACGCACAATATACAAAACAAATCATCATGTTCATATGCAGTGGGGTCTTCGACCCAAAAATAAAACATCAATATAATCATCATGATCAATAGACTCATGCCTATAAATGGTAGATCCAAAATTCGGGATATTACATCCCCCCCACTCGCTTAGTACAACACCGTCCCTGGTGTTCTAGGGACTCTAAATGATATCATGAAACAAGGCTAGGTAAGCCTTTCTCATGATGGCCTCATTCTCCCAGGTATCCTCATCTACCTCAAAGTGCTTCCACTGCACTTTCAATTGGACTACAGTGCGCTTCCAAAGATGCACTTCTCTCTTGTCCAATAAATGCAAAGGATCAGGGGAAAATTCCCCCTCAGGTTCCACCTGTAATAATGACCAATCAAGCTCAACGAGCTCCATTTTGCTTTCACCTTCAAGTAGACATGCTCACCTACTTGATAGTCCTTATCTTTTCTTTTGTTATCCGCATAACTTTTCTGACGGTCTTGTGCCTCTTTAAGGTTCCCCTGGACCTTGGTCACTAACTATTCCAAGTCCAATAACAGGTCAGGCCCTAACATGAGCCGATCCACTGGATTGTCCCAAGTCATTGGGGTCCTGCACTTCCGTCCATAGAGTACCTCGAAGGGACTCATCTTGGCAGAAGCCTGATACCCGTTGTTATATGCAAACTCTACAAGGTGCAGATAATCCTCCCACTTGGTGGGGTTGTTCATGACATACATTCGAAGCATGTCTTCCACAATTTGGTTTACTCTTTCCCTCTTCCCATCCCTCTGCGGGTGATAAGAAGTACTAAAGTTCAACTATGTCTCTAATCCAGAGAATAAATATCTCCAAAAGTTTCCTGTAAACTTAACATCTCGATCTGAGATAATTACTTTGGGTATCCCATGCAATATAAATATCTCTTTCAGGAAGATATCGGTAATGTTCACGGCCTTGTAGGTCGATTTCACGAGGATGAAGTGTGTTGCCTTTGACATCTTTTCATTGACTACGAAGATGGAATCATTTTGCTTCTTACTTTTTGGTAAGCTAGTAATAAAATCCATACTGATAACCTCCCACTTCCATTCCGGAATGGGAAATGGCTGTAGCAATCCTGAAGGATGCTGGTGCTCAAGTTTAACTAGTTGGCATTCCTGACATTTCGCAATAAACATTGCAATGTCGGTCTTTAACTTGGGCCAGAAAAAGTGTGTCTTGATGATAGATATCATCTTTTGATATCCTGGGTGCCCCGAGTAGGGTGCCCTATGAAATTCTGTGAGGATGCTGGACTGAATGTCCCCTCCAACTAGAACATACAATCTATCCTTGAACCATAGTAGTCCATATTCATCCACCTTGTATTCCTTCTGTTGTTGAAACAATCGGTCCTCTTGGACCATCTTGAGGATTTCCACATAGAACGGGTAAACCTTGTTGGTTGTTCTAATATTCTCATGCAATTTTGTATCAGTTTGACTCGAGGTCACCTCATATATCATATGAGTCCGTCGACTCAACGCATCGGCAACTTTGTTCTCTTTGCGCTTGATATGCTTTGGTTCAAAGTGATACTCACTCAGGAAAGCCAACCATCTAGCTTGCCTCGCATTCAGATCGATTTGATCGAATAAATATTTTAGGCTCATATTGTTAGTCTTTAGAAGGAACTTCCTTCCCATGAGGTAGTGCCTCCACATCTTCAGAGCATGGATAATGGCTACTAGCTCAAGATCGTGCGTGGGTTAATTCTGCTCATGCTCTTTTAATTTCCGTGATTCATAACAGATCGCATGATCATTTTGCAAGAGGACTCCTCCAAGTCCTTCCTTGCTTGCATTTGTGCATACAACTAAATCCCCATCCGAGTATCCAAAATCCGCAATACTGGTGCGGTCATCAAAAGCTGCTTAAGCTTTTGAAAAATTTCTTCACACTTGTCAGTCCATAAGAACTTGTTTTCTTTCTTCTGCAAAGCCGTCATGGGGCAAGCAATTCTTGAGAAGTTCTCAATGAACTTTCGATAATATACGGCTAATCCCAAGAATGACCTAATGTCAGTGACACTAGTTGGGGTAGGCCAATCCTTTATAGCTCAAATCTTTTTTGGGTCCACAACTATTCATGCCTCGGATATGATGTGACCTAGGTATTGTATTTGTGGTTTGTAAAAATCACATTTACTAAACTTGGCATAGAGCTGGTGTTCTCTCAACACTCGAAGTACTATGCGAAGGTGTTCTTCATGTTCCTCTTTATTCTTGGAATAAACCAGAATGTCATCAATAAAGACTAGTACAAAATTATCCAGATATTTACTGAATATGTTATTCATCATACACATAAAGTTTTCGGGTGCATTGGTCAACCCGAATGGCATCACTACAAACTTGTAGTGCTGGTACCTCATACGAAAGGAGGTCTTGGGGATATCTTCGTCTCGGATCCGTACCTGATAGTACTTGGATCGTAGGTCAATCTTCGAAAAGATTTTGGCTCCTCCTACCTGGTCGAACAAATCATCGATCCTAGGGAGCGGGTAACGGTTCTTTATAGTCATTTTGTTCAATTGACAATAATCAATGCACATTCGCATCGTTTCGTCCTTCTTCTTTACGAACAAAATAGGTGCCCCCCAAGGGGACACACTAGGTCGGATATACCCCTTCTCTATTAATTCATGTAACTGTAGTTTGAGTTCCACCAATTCCAGTGCACTCATACGGTAAGGGGCTTTGGAAGCCGGAACTGATAATGGGGTCAGTTCAATGGAAAATTATAGGTCTTGTTTTGAAGGTAATACATCTATTTCCTTGGGAAACACGTCCTTGAAATTTTCAAGAACGAGGAAGTATTCTATGCGTTGTTCTCTATCAGATTCTACGTCTCGGAAGTTCACCGCAAATAACTTGTAGCCCTTCCTAACACACTTCTTTGCTTGTAAGGCAGAGATTTGTCTTACAAAAAATTTCTTTGGGATGCCTTGAACCTTTACTTGGTTCCCTTGGCCATCAGTACACAAGATAGACTTGTGTAGACAATCAAGCATGACATGGTGTTGTTCCAACCAGTCCATGTCGATAAGAATATCATACGATCCTAAAGGTAGGATGTTCAGTTTTACCTTAGTAAGGAGACCATTCAGGTTTACTTCACAATCTTTAACAATCTCCGAAACCTTTCGTTTCGTACCGGTGGCTAACTGTACCAGCCACGGTTTATCATGCTTTAATTTTCCTAACTTGCATAAATCAACAATATTAGGTGCAACATAGCTCTAGCAAGCACTGGGATCAATAAGTATTGAAACAGAGGTGTTCAAGATCTTACCTTCAATCTCGACCATTGTAGCTTGATGGTCTGCCTGTCGGCCATCTAATGCTGCATAGATTCGCGGGGTTCCCACTATATCCTCAACAGTCACGTTCTTCTTACAGGTTATGCAAGACTCCATTGTTCTTGTTCTAACAATCTCGGGCATACTACGGCCCATTGCATTTCCAGCACTTGATCGTTAAATGGGTAGCATTGGCTCCACTCACCACTTGCTTATCCCCATTAGGAGCTGGTACATAAGAATTCGTACCAGTTTTGTTGAAGTTCTTGTTCGCTGGAAAGCTATTATTTTGCTTTCTATGAGGCTATAGGTTTGTCCCAAGCTTGAAGTTATCAGAAAAGTTTCTAGGCTTTTCTCTATTTCAATTCTGGTTTTCTTGCCATAACTTCCCATGCTCATAGCAGAGTCGGGCCTTGTGTAGTGTAGTATCCAGAGTCTTTGGCATGTCGAATTCAATCCTGTCCCAAAAACTAGGAGGAAGACACCCTAGGAACTGCTGGATCTTCACCTTCTCTTATTTGATATGCGGTACATAATGCAGCAGATCTAGAAATCTCTTTATAAATGCATCCATAGTCATGGACCCCATGCGCAGTTCATGGAACTCTTTTACCTTGCGGTCAAAGAACCTTTTCGTAATGTATTTTTCTTGGAAAATATTTCGAATGTTTTCCCAGCTTATTTCTCGTAGCTAATATTTCTTGGTGTGCTTTAAATCTCGCCACCATCTTGTTGCCTTACCATTCGGGTTGTAGATGGTAAGCCTAGCCTACATCACATTGAAATAGTTATGAACCTGGAAATACTTACTCATTCCCAGCAACCATCCCCATTAGGAGATGGTACATAAGGATTTGTACCAGTTTTGTTGAAGTTCTTGTTCGCTGGAAAGCTATTATTTTGCTTTCTATGAGGTTGCAGGTTTGTCCCAAGCTTGAAGTTATCAGAAACGTTTCTAGGTTTTTCTCTATTTCAATTCTAGTTTTCTTGCCGTAACTTCCCATGCTCATAGCAGAGTCGGGCCTTCTGTAGTGTAGTATCCAGATTCTTTGGCATGTCGAATTCAATCCTGTCCCGAAAACTAGGAGGAAGACACCCTAGGAACTGCTGGATCTTCACCTTCTCTTATTTGATATATGGTACATAATGCAGCAGATCTAGAAATCTCTTTATAAATGCGTCCATAGTCATGGACCCCATGCGCAGTTCATGGAAATCTTTTACCTTGCGGTCAAAGAACCTTTTCGTAATGTATTTTTCTTGGAAAATCTTCCGGATGTTTTCCCAGCTTATTTCTCGTAGCTAATCTTTCTTGGTGTGCTTTAAATCTCGCCACCATCTTGTTGCCTTACCATTCGGGTTGTAGATGGTAAGCCTAGCCTACATCACACTGAAATAATTATGAACTTGGAAATACTTACTCATTCCCAGCAACCATTCTTTAGCCTTTTCTCCCGTATTTACTTCACCTTCATAGGTCGGGGCTCTTATTTTTCGAAACTCTCCCTCAAGACTGTGATCACTTCTTTTCGTCTTTCTCTGTGGAGAAAGTGAGTCATCACTAGCAGGACTATGATGATCTCCTTTAGTTGCTTCTGGTGTACCTTCTTTTTCTGCTTCTCTTGGGTTGCTGGCCCACTCATGGTGCGGTTCTCTTTTGGATCTGTTGGTGGACTGGGTAGGTTTACCTTGCGGGCTACCTCCCGTCATGCTATGCAATAATGATTCATTTATAGCTTGATGTTCCTTTCTTTCATTCAGACTGTCCTCTCTGAAACTCTTCAGTTCATCTTGAAGACCGTGCAAAGTTTTCAGCATGTCAGAGTTTAGCTCAACCACCAAGTTCACCTCTGGAGTGGGGGTGGTCATTTCTTCTTGCTGGCTATTTTCTTCCTCAATGTTCATAAACTGAATAGCGCTGTAAAAATTTTCCTGTAACACAAAAAAATTTAATAGCAGCAAAAAATTTCTATTAGTAACAAACATTACTTATCCTACTTTATTTTCTTTGCGTGAATGCTTGGTGCTTAAGTCTCTCAGTATTGAAACTGGGCTCTCATACCACTTGTAATGTCCCCAAAAATTGAAAAAAAAAAAATTTATAGGCTAGTGAAAACTACCCAAAAGGGATCATTAGTACTCGTGCGGAAACATAGATGCTCCTTAAACTTGCAACCATTTCAGATTCTGCCCACTGTCTTCTTAATCTCTTATCCATTCCGTGAATATTAGTTTGTTTACTTCTTATGTCTTAATTATGTTATTTAAACTTTTGATATATCTTAGTTATTATTGTCGGTGATTAAATGAGTTATATAGATCATTGTTTGCTCCTGCACATGTATACTTTGTTTATTTGATGAAAACTAACTTATCTTTATTGATGGGAACAAAGTGATGGAGTGGTGGGACTCGTTCTCCCATGACGATCTGAGAGGTAAGATTATTCTTCATTATGCAGGCTTACTTAGTTCATTCAAACTAAGGCACCTTATTCATTGATTCACGGGTTACTCTTGCGACATCAAGATTATTGGTTACTTGACACAATTCAGTTCTTAGTTGAACTTCCCATTCTGCCTTGTACTTTCGTTATTGTTCCGTTTTATGACTCAGGTACACCCTATGTTTGCTAATTAACTTTATTTGTTAATTTACTAAATGCTTATGAATTATCTTTCCGTCCTTATCATTATTATTGCCTATCTCTTGTTTAGTTAGTTACTCATCCTTTGTTTCTATTTTGCAGGTTTACCTTGGTGAGAAGCTTGTAGACTTACGCTTGTTCTTCCTAGCGAGGGCATCATGGCATACTAAGTTTGCCATTATGCCTAAATGCTACAAACCTATACTATGACTTAAACGTATATGCTATCTATATGAACTATCCTAAAGGGCATATGATAACACTATAAGATTTTGCTAAGGGACAGGCATTGTAACACCATATGGTATTGAGGCTAAAGGAAAACATTGTAATACTATATGATAGTATTAAGGGCTGCGCATACCATAAGTTTGGGACTATGGTATACAAACCATGTCATTAGTAATGAACCTGCGCTGACTTTTAAAGGGTGGAAAAACCACAGTATAGAGGGTTTATCATATGACATGGTTGATTTAACATTGATCCACGATTTTATGAATGGGGTTTATGGTGGCATTAATGGCCACCAGCTAGTGCCATTAATGCCACCGGGGTTGGTGAAAACCCTTGGCAAAGGACTTGGAATTCATTGTATGTCCCTTATGGTATTGGCATTGTGGTGTAGTGAGGCCTCTGTGCGTTTGGGTAATGGAGACGACCCCATCGACTCGTAGGTGAGCTTAACCTAGCTCTGTGTAAAATGCAATGCTTAGTTTGGTTTTCTCCATGGCATCGTCATGCTCCTCATGCCATCGTGGTTTGTCTGTAGGTGAAATGCAAAGGCACTCCGGAGTTTGCACAGGCTACACTGTTGATTTGGGATTTCTTCTCCACGGCCATGGTAAGCCTGCTAGCAAGAATCACTTGCCTCCTCTCGTTTTGGGCATTCCTGAGTTGGAAAACTTTACTAGGTTGTGGTTTCGTGTGGAACTTGTTTACTTTGCCTTCGGGGTTTAATGATGTAGCTTGCTCTGGTTTTTAAATGGACTCTTGTAGAGAGATTTGGAATTTGTTTGGGAAGTAGCAGCACCATTACTTGTAATGGTGCCATAGCTCACAGCTTGCCATTAACGTTTTAATTACTTGACTGTCCATCAAAAGGGGTTTTGTGCCTCTCTGTGTAAATACACGGTGCATTGGTTTTTTAATATGAAGAGTATAATGATTTGGTATGAAATACCTATGAATTCATCCAACGTTTAATATTATGTAACTTGGGTTTCGTATGGTTATTTAGTTTCTGCATTTTATGTGGCCTCTAATGGAATCGAATTGTGGCCTTACAGCCTGTAAAGAATTACTCTGTGTATTTAATATTGTTTTGGGTTAAGGTCATGTGCACATCACTCTGTTTGTTTGGTTTGTATGTTGAGTAGGAAGCTTCTAGAGCTTAGGCGTTATGCCATGGGCAAAATATTTGATGCTCCAGAGCTTATGCTCAACACTAACCTGGAATGCTCCAGATCTTATGCCCAACATTTCCAAATTATATTTTCATGTGTTCCAGAGCTTTATGCTCAACACAAATGTAATTACTCATGTTCTCTAGATCCTTTCGATCAACACAAAACATTTCATTGATCGTGTGCTTCAGGGTTCACGCCCAACACAAACATTTCATCAATCATGTGCTTCAGGGTCCACGCCCAACACAAAACATATATATACCTATATATCATCAACAATTGGCTTACGCATAGTATACAAAACAAATTATCATGTTCAGATGCAGTGGGGTCTTCGACCCAAAAATAAAACATCAATATAATCATCATGATCAATAGACTCATGCCAATAAATGGTAGGTCCAAAATTCGGGATATTACATCCCCACCCTGCTTAGTACAACACCGTCCCTGGTGTTCTAGGGACTCTAAATGATATCATGAAACAAGGTCGGGTAAGCCTTTCTCATGATGGCCTCATTCTCCATCTACCTCAAAGTGCTTCCACTGCACTTTCAATTGGACTACAGTGCACTTCCGAAGCTGCACTTCTCTCTTGTCCAATATATGCAAAGGCTCAGGGGAAAATTCCCCCTTAGGTTCCACCTGTAATAATGACCAATCAACCTCAACGAGCTTCGTTTTGCTTTCACCTTCAAGTAGAAATGCTCACCTACTTGATAGTCCTTATCTTTTCTTTTGTTATCCGCATAACTTTTCTGACGGTCTTGTGCCTCTTTAAGGTTTCCTTGGACCTTGGTAACTAACTGTTCCAAGTCCAATAACAGGTCAGGCCCTAACATGAGTCGATCCATCGAACTGTCCCAATTCACTGGGGGTCCTGCACTTCCATCCATAGAGTACCTCGAAGGGACTCATCTTGGCGGAAGCCTGATACCTGTTGTTATATGCAAACTCTGCAAGGTGCAGATAATCCTCCCACTTGGTGGGGTTGTTCATGACATACATTTGAAGCATTTCTTCCACAATTTGGTTTACTCTTTCCGTCTGCCCGTCCGTCTGCAGGTGATAAGCAGTGCTAAAGTTCAGTTGCGTCTCTAATCCAGAGAATAAATATCTCCAAAAGTTTCCTGTAAACTTAACATCTCGATCTGAGATAATTACTTTGGGTATCCCATGCAATATAAATATCTCTTTCAGGAAGATATCGGTAATGTTCACGGCCTTGTAGTTCAATTTCACGGGGATGAAGTGTGCTCCCTTTGACATCTTTTCAATGACTACGAAGATGGAATCATTTTATTTCTTACTTTTTGGTAAGCTAGTAATAAAATCCATACTGATAACCTCCCACTTCCATTCCGGAATTCAGGATGGCTGTAGCAAATCCTGAAGGATGCTGGTGCTCAGGTTTAACTAGCTGGCATTCCTGACATTTCGCAATAAACATTGGAATGTCAGCCTTTAACTTGGGCCAGAAAAGTGTCTCTTGACGACAGATATCATCTTTTGATATCTCAGGTGCCCCGAGTAGGGTTCCCTATGAAATTCTGTGAGGATGATGGATTGAATGTCCCCGCCAACTGGAACATACAATCTATCCTTGAACCATAGTAGTTCGGATTCATCCACCTTGTATTCATTTTGTTGTTGAAACAACCGGTCCTCTTGGACCTTCTTGAGGATTTCCACATAGAACGGGTCAACCTTGTTGGTCATTCTAATCTTCTCATGCAATTCTGCATCAGTTTAACTCAGGGTCACCTCATATATCATATGAGTCTATCGACTCAATGCATCGGCAACTTTGTTCTCTTTGCCCTTGATATGCTTTGGTTAAAAGTGATACTCACTCGGGAAATCCAACCATCTGGCTTGCCTCGCATGCAGATCGAATTGATCGAATAAATATTTTAGGCTCGTATTGTCAGTCTTTAGAAGGAACTTCCTTCCCATGAGGTAGTGCTTCCACATCTTCACAGCGTGGATAATGGCCGCTACCTCAAGATCGTGCGTGGGATAATTCTGCTCATGCTCTTTTAATTTCTGTGATTCATAACAGATCGCATGATCATTTTGCAAGAGGAATCCTCCAATTACTTCCTTGCTTGCATTCGTGCATACAACGAAAACCCCATCAGGATCCACAATCCGCAATACTGGTGCAGCCAACAAAAGCTACTTAAGCTTTTGAAAACTTTCTTCACACTTGTCAGTGCATAAGAACTTGTTTACTTTCTTCTGCAAAGTCGTCATGGGGCAAGCAATTCTTGAGAAGTTCTCAGTGAACTTTCGATAATATACGGCTAATCCAAAGAATGACCTAATGTCAGTGACACTAGTCGGGGTAGACCAATCCTTTATAACTTGAATATTTACCGGGTCCACAGTTATTCATGCCTCGGATATGATGTGACCTAGGTACTATATTTGTGGTTTGTAAAAATCACATTTACTAAACTTGGCATAGAGTTGGTGTTGTCTCAACACTCGAAGTACTATGCGAAGGTGTTCTTCGGGTTCCTCTTTATTCTTGGAATAAACCAGAATGTCATCAATCAAGACTAGTACAAACATATCAAGATATTTACTGAATATGTTGTTCATCATACACACAAAGTTTGCAGGTGCATTGGTCAACCCGAATGGAATCACTACAAACTTGTAGTGTCGGTACCTCTTACGAAAGGCGGTCTTGGGGATATCTTTGTCTCGGATCCGTACTTGATGGTACTCGGATCGTAGGTCAATCTTCAAAAATATTTTGGCTCCTCCTACCTGGTCGAACAAATCATCGATCCTAGGGAGCGGGTAACGGTTATTTATAGTCATTTTGTTCAATTGACGGTAATCAATGCACATTCGCATCGTACCGTCCTTCTTCTTTACGAGCAAAATTGGTGCCCCCCAAGGGGACACACTAGGTTAGATATACCCCTTCTCTATTAATTCCTACAACTATATTTTGAGTTCCACCAATTCCGGTGCACTCATGCAGTAAGGGGCTTTCGAAGCCAGAACAGATCATGGGGTCAGTTCGATGGAAAATTCTAGGTCTTGTTTCGAAGGTAATACAGGGATTTCCTCGGGAAACACGTCCTTGAAATTTTCAAGAATGGGGAAGTATTCTATGCGTTATTCTCTATCAGACTCTACGTCTCGGATGTTCACCGCAAATAACTTGCAGCCCTTCCTAACACACTTCTTTTCTTGTAAGGAAGAGATTTGTCTTACAAAAACTTTCTTTGGGATGCCTTAAACCTTCACTTGGTTCCCTTGGCCATCAGTACACAAGATAGACTTGTGTAGACAATCGAGCATGACATGGTGTTGTTCCAACCAATCCATGTCGATAAGAATATCATACGATCCTAAAGGTAGGATGTTCAGTTTTACCTTAGTAAGGAGACCATTCAGGTTTACTTCACATTCTTTAACAATCTCTGAAACCTTCCGTTTCGTTCTTGTGGCTAACTATACCAGCCACAGTTTATCATGCTTTAATTTTCCTAACTTGCATAAATCAACAATATTAGGTGCAACATAGCTCCAGCAAGCACCGGGATCAATAAGTATTGAAACAGAGGTGTTGACGATCTTACCTTCAATCTCGACCATTGTAGCTTGATGGTCTGCTTGTTGGCCATCTAATGCTGCATAGATTCATGGGGTTCCCACTATATCCTCAACAATAGTTTCTTCTTACAAGTTATGCAAGACTCCATTGTTCTTGTTCTTAGAATCTCGGGCATAATGCGGCCCGTTGCATTTCCAGCACTTGATCACTAAATGGGTAGCATTGGCTCAACTCGCCACTTGCTTATCCCCATTAGGAGATGGTACATAAGGCTTCATACCAGTTTTGTTGAAGTTCTTGTTTGCTGGAAAGCTATTATTTTTCTTTCTATAAGGCTGCAAGTTTGTCCTAGGCTTGCAGTTATTAGAAACGTTTCTAGACTTTTCTCTGTTTCAGTTCTGGTTTTCTTGTCGTAACTTCCCATGCTCATAGTAGAGTCGAGCCTTGTGTAGTGCAGTATCCAAAGTCTTTGGCATGTCAAATTCAATCCTGTCCCAAAAAATAGGAGGAAGACACCCTAGGAACTGTTGGATCTTCACCTTCTCTTCTTTGATATACGGTACATAATGCAGCAGATCTAGAAATCTCTTTATAAATGCGTCCATAGTCATGGACCCCATGCGCAGTTCATGGAACTCTTTTACCTTGCGGTCAAAGAACCTTTCTGACATGTATTTTTCTTGGAAAATATTCCAGAAGTTTTCCCAGCTTATTTCTCGCAGCTAATATTTCTTGGTGTGCTTTAAATCTCACCACCATCTTGCTGCCTTAACATTCAGGTTGTAGATGGCAAGCCTAGCCTACATCACACTGAAATAGTTATGAACCTGAAAATATTTACTCATTCCCAGCAACCATTCTTCAACCTTTTCTCCCGTATTTACTTCACCTTCATAGGTCGGGGCTCTTATTTTTCGAAACTCCCCCTGAAGACTGTCATCACTTCTTTTCGTATTTCTCCATGGAGAAAGTGAGTCATCACTAGCAGGACTGTGATGATCTCTTTTAGTTGCTTCAGGTGTACCTTCTTTTTCTGCTTCTCTTGGGCTGTTGGCCCACTCATGGTACGGTTCTCTTTTGGATCTGTTGGTGGACTGGGTAGGTTTACCTTGCGGGCTACCTCTCGTCATGTTACGCAATAATGCTTCATGTATAGCTTGTTGTTCCTTTCTTTCATTCAGACTGTCCTCTCTGAAACTCTTCAGTTCAGCTTGAAGACTGTGCAAAGTTTTCAGCACATCAGAGTTTAGCTCAACCACCAAGTTCACCTCCAGAGTGGGGGTGGTCATTTCTTCTTGCCAGTTGTTTTCTTCCTCAATGTTCATAAACTGAACAACACTGTAAAAAATTTCCTGTAACACAAAAAAATTTAATAGCAGCAAAAAATTTCTATTAGTAACAAACATTACTTATCCTACTTTATTTTCTTTGCGTGAATGCTTGGTGCACCCATAAGTCCCTCAGTATTGAAACTGGGCTCTCATACCACTTGTAATGTCCCCAAAAATTGAAAATAAAAATAAAAAAATTTATAGGCTAGTGAAAACTACCCAAAAGGGATCATTAGTACTTGTGCAAAAACATAGATGCTCCTTAAACTTGCAACCTCTTCAGATTCTGCCCACTGTCTTGTTAATCTCTTATCCATTTTGTGACTATTAGTTCCTTTACTTCTTATGTCTTAATTCTGTTATTTAAACTGTCGATATATCTTAGTTATTATTGTCGGTGATTAAATGAGTTATATAGATCATTGTTTGCTCCTACACATGTATACTTTGTTTATTTGATGAAAACTAACGTATCTTTATTGATGGGAACAAAGTGATGGAGTGGCGGGACTCGTTCTCCCATGACGATCTGAGAGGTAATATTATTATTCGTTATGCATGCTTACTTAGTTCATTCGAACTAAGGCACCTTATTCATTGATTCACAAGTTACTCTTGTGACATCGGGATTATTGGTTACTTGACACAATTCAGTTCTTAGTTGAACTTCTCGTTCTGCCTTGTACTTTTGTTACTGTTCCGTTTTACGACTCAAGTACACCCTATGTTTGCTAATTAACTTTATTTGTTAATTTACTAAATGCTTATGAATTATCTTTCTGTCCTTATCATTATTATTTCCTATCTCTTGTTTAGTTAGTTACTCATCCTTTGTTTCTATTTTGTAAGTTTACCTTGGTGACAAGCTTGTAGACTTACGCTTGTTGTTCCTAGCGAGGGCATCATGGCATACTAGGTTTGCCATTATGCCTAAAATATGCTACAAACCTAAACTACGACTTAAACACATATGCTACCTATATGAACTATCCTAAAGGGCATATGATAACACTATAAGCTTTTGCTAAGGGACAGGCATTGTAACACCATATGGTATTGATGCTAAAGGAAAACATTGTAATACTATATGATAGTGTTAAGGGTTGCGCATACCATAAGGTTGGGACTATGGTATACAAACCATGTCATTAGTAATGAGCCTGTGCTGACTTTTAAAGGGTGGTGAAGCCATAGTATAGAGGGTTTATCATATGACATGGTTGATTTAACGTTGATCCACGATTTTATGGATGGGGTTTATGGTGGCGTTAATGGCCACCAATTGGTTCCATTAATGCCATTGCGGTTGGTGAAAACCCATGGCAAAGGACTTGGCATTCATTGTATGTGCCTTATGGTATTGGAATTTCGGTGTAGTGAGCCCTCTATGCATTTGGAGAATGGAGACGACCCCATTGACTCGCAAGTGAGCTTAACCTAGCTCTATGTAAAATGCAATGCTTCATTTTGTTTTCTCCATGGCATGGTCATGCTCCTTATGCCATCGTGGTTTGTCTGCAGGTGAAATTTGAAGGCGCTCCGGAGTTTGTAGAGGCTGCATTGTCAATTTGGGATTTCTTCTCCACGTCCATGGTAAGCCTGCCAGCAAGAATCACTTGCCTCCTCTCATTTTGGGCATTCCTGAGTTGGAAATCTTTACTAGGTTGGGGTTTTGTGTGGCACTTGTTTACTCTACCTTCAGGGTTTAATGGATGTAGCTTGCTTTGGTTTTTAAATGGAATCTTGTTGAGAGATTTGGAATTTGTTTGGGCCGTGGCTGCACCATTATTTGTAATGGTGCCATAGCTCACAACTTGCCATTAACATTTTAATTACTTGACTATCCATCAAAAGGGGTTTCGTGCCTCTTTGTGTAAATACACGGTGCATTGGTTTTTTAATATGAAGACTGTAATCATTTGGTATGAAATACCTATGAATTCATCCAATGTTTCATACTGTGTAACTTGGGTTTCATATGGTTATTTAGTTTCTGCATTTTATGTGGCCTCTAATGGAATTGAATCGTGGCCTTACATCTTGTAAAGAATTAATCTGTGCATTTAATATTTTTTTGGGTTAAGTTCGTGTGCATAGCACTCTGTTTGTTTGGTTTGTATGTTGAGTAGGAAGTTTCTAGATCTTAGGCGTTATGCCATGGGCTGCACCATTGTAACAATGGTGTCGTAGCCCATTGGCTTGCCACCACGTGCTCTGCGTTAGCTTATAATTAGAGTCTGTGTTTTTAAACAGAGTAATGTATTCTTATAATTAGAGTCTGTTGTTGGGAGAGGCACAACCCATGATACCGATTTGGTTTGAAAGTGTGACTGTGTGATTAGTTTGAAACTTAGCCGAGGCCATAAATAGGGTCCTTACGACCTTGCTATTAGAGTATGCGTTGTTTGGTTAAAGGATTGTGGCATAGCATGAAAGCGTAGCCTGCACATACTAGATGTAAAGCACTGACTGTAAAAAGATGGTTATGTGATTTCTTACGGCATGATATGAAATGCTTATAGTCTTACTAATTTTACTGTTTTGGGTATAGACATCTACTGGATTCGATGTCATGATATCTTGATGAAAAAATGGGTTTTAGTTGTTTCCAATGGTTAATGTGATATGTTGGTTATGTGACGTATATTTTAAATGGGACCTTTAACACCCTTTATGATTTATAATGGATGATTGTAATAAAAGGATTGTGAAATAAACATTTGAGTTATGGAAAAATGGATGCGATTTGGATTGTAGATTTTATATAATAATACAGAGTTTGATAATGGACCACATGGATGGGCATGATGCCTTCTTTGTTTGGTAAATTTTGATTATGTTTAATAAAATGGAATGTTATGATTTTTAATTTGTTTTTATATGGTTAGGTAGAGCAGACCTTAGAAGGTATTTAATAATTTGTTAGGTTGTTTATTATATGAATTATGTCCTAGTAGATTTAGTTTAATATTTAGGTTATGTTCTTTAGTTTGTAATAAATCAAATAATACATAAACTAATAAACTATTTGAAGACTGATATATATATATATACCTGTACTTCTGAACTAAACTTGAATAAAAAAATAACCCTCTGCTAACAATTGAAATATGTCAGCAGAGTAATGCCACCTGTAGAATAGGCTAAATGATAACAAAAACTAGGTATGGTGCACATAAACTAAACATGGAGATAGTTACAGAATTTCACTCAAAGTACAAACCCTAGTAATGTACAGCATATCATAAGATTTCTCCGGCCTATGGTTAGTAAATTGCATATACAACCCCAACAGATTGATAACCATAAAACAAAACCAATAGGGTTAGAAATTTCATTTCAGCCATTACTTAACCTAAACATTAATGAAACTTCGGGAAGAAATAGAATAGGCCTTCAAGGGTTTCATACCTAAAATTGAAGCTTTGTCAATGGATGCACCTGCACACTTAAATAACCAGCATTAACAATTCAATGCAAATCTGACCTCTATTTGATGACCAAATAACTTGGGAACTACCATGTTCCTCCCAACCATGACCCGGAACCGTTCCTGGTTCTAATCTGAATCCCCCCGACCTGGAATCCAACATGCAAGTAGCTTAGAGCTCCTAAGGTAGGGTTTCCTAACTAGTAATCAGTTCTGAATCAATCCTCTTTTTCCTTGCAGTAAAAGTTCTCCAAGAAAACACTTGAGAGAAAAACAGGTAGAATAATAATTCTCCTAGATGAAAAATCAGAACCCCCAAGCCTTTGCTTGGCTAGAGTATTTATAGCCAGAATTTTCAGTCAAAGGGGCAGTTAAATCAAGAAATGCTTGATTTCTTCATTTAACCCTTTTTAATTTACTGGGGTAATTTTCAATTCTTAACCTAGGAACTTTTAACTAGTTCTTAGTTAGTCTTTCATAGATATTTCACTATTTATTAATCCTTTAATAATAAATAATAATTGGTGGAGTTTCTCTTCTTTCTTTATTCAATTATATAATTAATCATAATTAATTCTTTATACATACTATGTATAAAATACATAGTATTAAAATACTTGTTAACACTTGTCTTCGAGCATCATGTGTCATGATCCCTTAAACTTAATGACACTTTACTTATGAAGGTCAAGTAGATAGATGGCTCAGGTCTACTAGACTAGGCAACTCTAAACATCCTTGCATGTTGGATTTCCCTCATATAACGTGGTAGTTCTTCAGTACTTGATGAGAATACAAAAATTTGAAATTTCATTTAATCACTTAAAAATAAGTATGATGAGATCAATATTATTCCTCGAGTCTTTTTCACTCGGAGGTGATATTAATCTTTTCAGTAACTTCTAGTGCTTACCAGAGCCCATACTCGATGCTTATAATAGGGAGTTACAAACATAGTGCAATTCCAGAGCTCTTGCTCAACACTAAATTCTAGGATGTACTTGTATGATACACCTAAGGATACAATGGCCAAAGATCCGATGCTCCAGAGCTTATGCTCAACACCAACATGTAATTCTCCAGAGCTTATGCCCAACATTTCCAAATTATATTTTAATGTGTTCCAGAGCTTTATGCTCAACACAAATGTAATTACTCATGTGCTCCAGAGCCTTTCGCTCAACACAAAACATCTCATCGATCATGTGCTTCAGGGTTCACGCCCAACACAAAATTTTCATCAATCATGTGCTTCAGGGTCCATGCCCAACACAAAACATATATTTACCTATATATCATCAACAATTGCCTTACGCCCAATATACAAAACAAATCATCATGTTCATTTGCAGTGGGGTCTTCGACCCAAAAATAAAACATCAATATAATCATCATGATCAATAGACTCATGCCTATAAATTATAGGTCCAAAATTCAGGATATTACACCCAAGACTAGGTCTGAGGGATTTGATACCAATGATGTGGAAAATCTCACTCACCCATACAAGTAACTATGAAACAAGATCGTAAAAAATAACAACCAAAATGAAATAATAGGTATAGTTGGATAGAACTAACAATGAGAATAGGAAACCAAGAAGGCATTGACACGATAATCCTCAATAATAATAATATCCTATGTGCACACAGATCATAACTATACTAAATACTAAGAAACCAAGGCTAAGAACTAGAATCTTCATCAAACTTGGGAACCAACTACCCTTACATTTTAAGTCCTTTTGGTATTTTTTTTAATCAATTTAGACCCTAGAAGTTGAGTGTCAAGTTGTTGTAATGGTATATATATTGGTTCTCTCTATGGAACTCGAAGGCATTCCATACGTATTGAGGACCTTCTTTTCTATCAACCTAGTCTTCTTCAATAAGGAATATGTTCAACGTTTGAACTTCATTCAATACTCCTCTTTCTAAACACACAACATGATCTTTAATATATTATATTTGGGGATATGCTTGAGATTCAAGCATCCAAAATTTCCTATTATTTGGTATAGTCTTCTACTAATCCAATTTGTTGAAGGTGGGTGAGTTCAATGAAGGTGTCTAGTTTTTCCTCATCATAGAGTTTGTTTACAAAGTTTTATTTAAACAAGTTGTAGCTTGCACATAAGCCTTTGGTTAAGTGGTTCCACCATATAAACCATTGGTACATAAGTCCTGGGTACATTAAAGCTATTAATATCGTTTCTTCATTATTAAGTACTACATTAATCTCGTAATTCCTTCTAACCTGAGTGTTAGATTTTTAACATTAATCTAGCATTATATTAGGATCTTTAACTGAGAGAATAACAAGCACAGCAATCAAACACAAGATACAATGAACACAGTGTTTTTCCTCGGGGAAACCATAAATGGAGAAAACCCCGCAACTTCCTCAGAGATAGAATCAGCACCAAAAGTAAAACCCCAAAACAGTAAGATGATCTCCCAACAGCAGTAGCCTCTTTCTTCCTAGCCCCAGTAGCTTCTTCTTCCTCAGCTATGCGCTACAACTGAGTGTGAGTGAGTGTGTGATAAATAGAGAGACTCACTCTCTATTTATACTAATTCCCTACTTGACAATAACCTACTAGGGCCAACTTCTCTAGGAGAGTCTAATAACCCTAGTGCCCCAGAACTGCGGGGACTTTAACCCTTGATCAATAGGAGGGTTACCCACAATGACTTGACATGACTTGTTTACATTATAAAACCTCTTGATAGGAACATAGGGGCATGACATGACTCAAATACATTACAGACACATCCCGGAATAAACATCGGGGTACAATACATAAGAAATACAAGTGAATAAATTCTGAAGTTACAATTACATTAACACTCCCTCTTAACTAGGAAGGTATTTTCTCGACACAATTTATCAGCACAAGTATTATTCTCTGTATCATCTGGATCATCCTCGAGTCCTCGTCATCTTCAAGTCATCTTCATATTCAAGTCATATTCATCTTCAAGTTATCTTCATCTTCAATTCATCTTCATCATCGGATCTAGATCATCACTCGATTTGGATCATCACTGGAACATCATCTCTGGATCTGTGTCATCACTCGATATGGATCATCACTGGAGCATCATCATTGGATCTGGATCATCACTACTGGATCATCATCACTAGATCATCATGGGTGCTATCTCATGATTCTTCTCGTCACAGGAAGTTCTACAGAGCCATCCCTTTTTCATCTTGGTTGTAGGCCTAGCCTTCATGTAGGTCTTCTTCAGCGCTTACATCTGATCCTAAGTCAGAATGGCCCGCCCAGCACTTACATATGACCATGAGAGGAACACATCCAACACCATGTCAGAAAGACACGCCCAGCACTCACATCTAACCATGCATGAACACATCCCACAACCCTATCAGAAAGGCCCAGCACTTACATTCACCAGCATGATAGGACACACCTACTATCATCTGTGAAAGGGCACAGCACTCACATCCACCAGCATGATAGGACACACCTACTATCATATATGGAAAGGATTAGCACTTACATCCACCAGCATGGTAGGACACTCCTACTACCATCTGTGGAAAGGCACAGCACTCACATCCACCAGCATGGTAGGACACACCTACTACCATCTGTGGAAAGGCACAGCACTTACAATCACCAGCATGGTAGGACACACCTACTACCATCTGTGGAAAGGCACAGCACTTACAATCACCAGCATGGTAGGACACACCTACTACCATCTATGAAAAGTCACAGCACTCACATCCACCAGCATGATAGGACACACCTACTATCATATGTGGAAAGGCCAGCACTCACATCCACCAGCATGATAGGACACACCTACTATCATCTGTGGAAAGGCTCTGCACTTACATTTGATCTTGTGGGAACCAATCCCACAGTCACATCAGAATGGCTCTCAATCCCAAACTGAGGATTCCTAGTAACTGACCAGGTGCCTCCATTCTCCCAGAGAATGGCAACAACCCTTATATCTGATCAAGTGGGAACACATCCCTCAATCACATCAGAATGGCCATGCACTCATATCTGATCATGTGAGAACACATCCCACAGTCATATCAGAATGTCCCTCAGTCCCAGACTGAGCTTTCCTGGTAACTAATCAGGTACCTCCATTCAAAGAATGGAAATATTCTTTATATCTGATCATGCAGGAACCAATCCTATAGTCATATCATAATGGATCAGCACTCATATCTGACATGGAAAGAACCAATCCTCTCACCATGACAGAATGGCTGAGCCCTTACATCTGACCATGGAAGGAACCAATCCTCTCACCATGTCATAATGGCTCATAGACTCATCACTTCCCTTTGGAGGGAACCCCGATCTGGAGAACACCAAGCTTCTCCCTGAAGTACTCAAACTTCACTCGGGCCAATGGCTTTGTCAACACATCAGCTATCTGTTCGTCTGTCACAACATACTGGAGCTTCACTGCTCCCCTCTGCACCATATCCCTGATATAGTGATACTTGATCTCGATATGCTTCGACTTGTCATGGAACACTAGGTTCTCCGACAACTTCACACAACTTTGGTTGTCACCATATATACAAGTAGCATCCAATTGGAGATCAAATAAATCAGACAGTAGCTTCCTCAGCCATACTGCCTCACAACTAGCTGAACAAGTTGCGACATACTCTGCTTCAGCTGTACTCAGTGCCACACATGATTGCTTCCTGCTAAACCAAGAGATCACACCTGATCCCATAATGAATCAACACCCTAAAGTGCTCTTCCTATCGATGGCACCGCCTACCCAATCTGAATCAACATAACCCTCCAGGTTAATCTTCTGACTCGCCTCATACTTGAGCCCATAATCAACTGTACCCCTTAGGTACCTCAGAATATTCTTTGTAGCAATCAAGTGAACATGTCTTGGATCTGTCAAGAACTGGCTCAAGGTGTTCATAACAAAGCAAATATCTGGTCTCATGTTCGTCAGGTACATCAAGGACCCAATCATCTGACAATACATCGTAGCATCAACCACTTCTGATAAAGAATCACTCAATAGCTTTAGGTTCGATGCCATAGGTTTGGCCATGGCCTTGCAGCCTATCGTCCTGAATCTCTTCAGGATCTCTACCGTATATTTCCCTTGTCCCAGCGAAATTCCATCTGCATTCTGCCACACCTCCATGCCTAGGAAATAATGCATCATACCCAAGTCCTTCATTTCGAACTCGGTAGTAAGCTTCCTCTTCGTATCAGCAATCAACCCATCTATACCTGTTACAAACAGATCATCTACATACAGTAGGAGCATCACTGGGTTTCCATCTTCAACCTTGTAATAAAGGTTGGAATCTGCTTTGCTTTCGATAAATCCCAAACTGGATGAAAGCTATCGATTATGTCGTACCATGTCCTGGGTGCTTGTTTCAAACCATACAAGGCTTTCTTCAATCTACACACATGAGACTCCCTATCATGTGTCTCAAAACCGAGTGGCTGCTCCACATACACTTCCTCTTCCATTGCACCATTCAAGAAAGCAGTCTTGACATCCATTTGGTGTGTCTTCCACTTCATCACTATAGCCAAAGCAAGCACTGATCTGATGGAAGTGTATCTGGCTATAGGTGCAAAGGTTTCTTCATAATCTATTCCTTCTTTCTGTGAGAAGCCACGAGCAACAAATCTTGCTTTATATTTTTCTATGGTGTCGTCTGCAGCATGCTTAATCTTGTAGATCCATTTGGAAGTTACAACTGACTTCCCTTCTAGTCTTGGGACAATATCCCAAACATCATTCTTCATGATCAATTGATATTCTTCGATCATAGAATCCTTCCATTCTTTCCTTTATGCCGCTTCTTCATAGTTGGAAGGTATCGATGAAATCACATAATAATGCTACATACCCAGAACATGACCTAGTCCTCTTTCTTTCTCTGTGATTCTCTTCTGGAGCCCCATATCTTTTTGCACCTTGGATAGCTTCTCGTACCCAAGCAGGTTTCCTCTTATGAGGATTCTTCTCCTGAGGTGGATCTATAGGTTCTTGAGGTTCTTCAAATTCTTGATCTTCTTCTTGAGTTTCTTCGTTCATGGTTGTATCATGAATTATGGGTGCTTCCTATTCTTCGGGAACTTCAGCAAGTTTCTTTCTAGATTTGTTGTAGGCCGAGTCTTCATCCAATGTTACATCCCTGCTGATTTCGATCTTCTTGAATCTTGGGAAGTATATTCTATAAGACTTCGAGCTTTCATAGTATCCCACAAATATACCCTTCTTTCCTGAAGGATCTAATTTTGTCCTCTTTTCTTTTGGAATGTGTATGTACACTAGACAACCGAATATTCTGAGATGGTTGACTTCTAGTTTCTTGCCGAAAAATACTTCTTCAGGTGTCTTGTTCTTGAATACTCTGTGTGGAGTACGGTTATGTACATACACTGTTGTTATGGCAGCTTCTGCCCATAGATGCATGGGAAGATCTTGATCATGAAGCATTGCTCTTGCAGCTTCCATGATAGTTCTATTCTTCCTTTCTGCAACCCCATTATGTTGTGGATTATATGGAGTAGATAACTCCCTCTTAATCCCTATGTCTTTTCATAACTCTTTGAATTCATTTGATGTGAATTCTCCGCCATTATTTGATCGAAAGGTCTTGATCCTTTTCTCAGTGTGGTTCTCGATCAAGGCTTTGAATTCCTTGAACTTGATGAAAACTTCATCTTTGTTCTTCATGATGTAAATCCATGTCTTCCTAGAAAAATCATCAATAAAAGAAACACAATATACATACCCGCTTAGTGAACTTGATGACATTGGACCGCATACATCAGAGTGAATGATTTCCAAGATTCCTTTTGCCTTGCTCTTGCTACTTGGAAATGTCTTCTTTGTGTTCTTTCCTTTTACACATCCTTTGCAGACTCCATCATGTTTTGCTTGAATTTCTAGAAGACCTTCAATAGCTTTGCTTGCAAGTGGTAGTGCTCTGTAATGCACATGTGCAAGCATTCTATGCCAAAGTTCATTTGGCTCTACTATGTCATGGACCAAGGCTTGTTCTGGATGGCCCTTTAATTTGTATAGACCTCCTTCTTGTTCCCCAATCACTACTGCATCATTAATAGTCTTTCCCTTTGGCCACATGATAAATTGGCCATCTATAAATGCAACCCTCGTGCATTTTGCATCTAATGTAGATATGGAGAGGAGGTTCTTCTTTAATCCTAGTACAAACAATACTTCCTTCATTGTCATAGACTTTTTAGAGTCTAGCTTATAGGAGGATTCCCCACTACCTTTTATTGGATATTGGTAGTCATCTCTAAGTTTCACCTTGTGTGGTGATTCATCTTCTGATAGTTTCACAAAGGATTCTTTGAATCCTTTCATATGTTTGGAAGCCCCACTTTCTATAATCCAATCATTGCTTCCATGTGTAATGTTTCCCGTGAGAGCGAAAATCAAAACATATTCTTCATCACTTGAAGAGTCTTCACTTTCATATCTGGTTCTCTTTGTGGAAGGTTCATCATCCTCTGCAGCATGAGCATGATGTATTCTCTTGTTTCCCTTCTTCTTGTGAGAGACATTTTTATTTCTAGGACATTCTCTAGCATAGTGTCCTTTCTCGTCACATGTATAACATCTGATTCTAGACAAATATTTTCTAGTGTTATCTTTGTGAAAGTGCTTACCTCTGGGTTGATGAGAACTTCTTCTGGTTTTCTTTGAGTGTACTGTAAGAGCTTGATCTTCACTTCCCATCTTTTCTTCTTGAGCTTCTATCCGAGCTTCTTCTTGAGAGCATTCTTCCCATAGTCTGTTGAACTTGACTAACTTCTTTCTGGCACAGATTCCTTGAATAAAGTAGTCTCATGATCTAGGGACACCATTCAAGGTTGTCATTACAATCTCTGAATTCTCCAATTCTTCATCTACTGCTTCCAGCTATTCCTTGATCTGAGAGACCCTTGTAAAGTAAGACTGAATGGTCTCTGCATTCTGGATCTTTACATTCTTTAGTTGGCTTCTCAAAGTCATATTCTGGTTTATGTTCTTCCCTTCAAACAGTTTGGTTAGGGCATCAAACATAGCTTTAGGTGTCTTTAGGGAGGACACCTATAGTATGAGGTGATCCTTGATTGAATCAATAATAATCCTCTTATCCATAACCAACTTCTTCTTGTGTAAGGCCTTATCCTCATCTCCCTCTGGAACTGGAACCTCCTGATTGATATAGGAGTCCAACTCATTTTCTTCCAGGACCAAGGAGATCCTATAATTCCAGGCTCGAAATTTATCAGCTCCCTCAAGCTTTGTATGATGAGACATCCTAACTAAGAACCTCAAATGGAAATACAAAATATTTAGAGCTTACCAGGTCAAGATGTCGAATATGGATTTGGATCTAACTTTCTGTAGTGCTGGTTCAAGAGCAGATTAGCGTTTGACTTTTCTGGAGTTCTGTCCAACCAAATACTTTGATATTGATCTCTAAACTTCGATTTTGAGGAGGAGATCAATCCAGGCCTGGGCTCACTGAAAAATTCCACTTCTGTGGAAATCCCTAATTTCCGGCAGCAGTGTCGGATCCAAAACTGAAAAAGCTCAGAATTGGATTCTGCTTCGACAGAAAGATGCGCCCTAGGGAGGAGATTTAGTCCAACCTTATTTTGCTGAAAATATGTGGAGAGAGATCCCAAAAGTAGGAAGCCCTAGTTCCCACAGCTGCATAGTGTCTTCTTCTCAGGTTAGCTCTGATACCATGTTAAATTTTTAACATTAAGCTAGCATTATATTAAGATCTTTAACTGAGAGAATAACAAGCACAGCAATCAAACACAAGATACAATGAACACAATGTTTTTCCTCAGGGAAACCATAAATGGAGAAAACCCTGCAAATTCCTCAGAGATAGAATCAGCACCAAAAGTAAAACCCCAAAATAGTAAGATGATCTCCCGACAAGCAGTAGCCTCTTTCTTCCTAGCCCCAATAGCTTCTTCTTCCTCAGCTATGCGCTACAACTAAGTGTAAGTGAGTGTGTGATAAATAGAGAGACTCACTCTCTATTTATACTAATTCCTAACTTGACAATAACCTACTAGGGCCGACTTCTCTAGGAGAGTCTAATAACCCTAGTGCCCCGGAACTGCGGGGACTTTAACCCTTGACCAATAGGAGGGTTACCCACAATGACTTGACATGACTTGTTTACATTATAGAACCTCCCGATAGGAACATCGGGGCATGGCATGACTCAAATACATTACAGACACATCCCGGAATAAACATCGGGGTACAATACATAAGAAATACAAGTGAATACATTTCGAAGTTATAATTACATTAACACTAAGTTAATCATATGATTGCAGTGGTTCCACCATATAAACCATTGGTACATAGGTCCTAGGTACATTGGAGCTATTAATATCTTTTCATCATTATTCAATACTAGATTCATCTCGTGATACCTTCTAACCTAATTTAATCATATGATTGCAAGTTGAATAATCCATATGATACATGCAATCCATGAATTCCTCAATTGGAAATTGGTTTGCAAACAAGTTGGTCATTGACATTCCACTAGATAAAGGATTTGCTGATTTCTTTTTCAATGTTAAGGAAAATGATCAATGTTGATGGGCATCCTAAATGAAATTCATAACACCCTCCTTCATTTTTATAAAGGTAGTACTCCCCGTTATCAATATTTGATTTTATTTTCTTGCTTCAATAGATGATAAGATAGAGTGCTATGCAATGAATCTCCACCATCTTTTAAACAACATGAAATTTTCTTTAACATAGCCATATATTCACTTTTAACCAAAAGTCTTTATTTGAAAGGACTAACGAGTTTCCAAATTACAAAGTGATAAAAAAAATGATCGTGATTGTAAATTTTCTTAGCTTAACTCAAAATAATATGATTCCAAAGCACAACCAAGCAAAAGTTGCATCCAAGACAATGCTTAAGAAGAAAGATTACACAAATAACAAACATTTATTAGAAAGATTTAAATTATTTGATCATTTGTATCATAGAGGTTTAAAAGAACCTATGCTCAAGATTTTAGCTTTGTTAAACAAAGTTGGAAATCATAAAAAAATATGTGTTCCATGGAATTCTCTTCAAAAGAAATAACAAGATCTCAAAATTAATCATTTAAAATAAGAAATAATGTTTTTTTTTCAAAAGAAAAAAATATCAGACCTTGATATTCATATAATGAATCAAAGGACATCATATACATTGCAGCCTTCAACCAGGCTTCTAAACAGCAATAGCTACCAAAGTTCTGGGAGTGTCATGAGTCACAAATGTGATACTAAGAACAACCATCGAACATGCTTCATGACAAGAAAAATAGGCACTAAAGGATACCAATAGGCCAACAGTGTGTCATGTGAAGAAGAGTAGAGAAGAGATCCTTACATCCTGAACATAGAGGGGCAAGCAAAAAGGAGTAAATGGTATGGTTCAACTGCCAAATGACAAACAAGCATCTCCATCATGAGCACAAAGAGGGAGATGAGTGCTCTATTAAAAGAAGTCAGCTCCAAACAACTAAAATGTAACATGTTCCCATAAAAAAGATGGGACTGAGTCCCAACACCAAGCTCTAAAAGAGCTGAAAAATCCCTTTAAAATCATTCAAAGCATCAATAATCTCAGTGAAAATACCATATCCAGGAGCTAAATCCAAATCCTTCTTTGATAGGCAATCAAATTGTTGATTGTGCTCATGATAGATATGCTTGATTACCAAATGTGAGAAGTTGTTCATATGTGACCTAATATCCTAACACCAGTGATCCAAGCAAGGCGAATCCAAATATGCAACATTGTTTTCCCAGTTGATGATGACTGAAGAGTCACCAAAAATATTTAAGGATGGGATCCACATTTCTTTAACTACTGCAAGAAGCGCCCATAGAGCAAGGAGTTCCACCCTGGTGTTGGTGCTTGTGTCACAGCCCATAGAGAAGCTGAGAGAGTGTGTGATGTTCAGAAGTAAGACAAAACCAACTCCACCCTTTTTTCTCGATGCATCCCCATCAAAAAAACCACAAGGAAATGTGATTTGCAGGCTAGTTCTGATATTCCTTAATTTTTTCTTCTGCTTCAGAACAAGATACAAATGCATAAGGTAATCTACCTGGTGAATGATTCCCAGCATGGAGGCCTTCTTACCATCGAAGATGCACCTGTTGCACATTTTCCAAACACTCCAAAAAAAAAAAATAGGGATGTAGCTATGGACAGAGTGTATGGTATGTCGGTTGAACCATAGTTCCAAAAGAATACCGACAGTGCAATTCATAACAGGTGGCCCACAAAAGCGCTCGCAGAGACTGAAGAGAGCCCTTCTGGTAAAGGGGAAATCGATGAAAATGTGTTGGACAGAGTCCTCACCAGAGCTGCAAAGGATGCACACGCTAGGCCCGACCCATCCACGTTTCAAGAGGTTATCCCATGTCAAGATGTGATTCTCAGCTGCTAGCCAAGTGAAGCAACAAATTTTTAATGGGATATTGCAATTCCAAAGGTTAGCAATAGCCTGTTCTTCCTTGGATCCATGTAGTGTATTGGAGATTAAATCATAAACCAGGGCAGCCATAAGCTTCCCATCCCTTTTGTTGTGTGTCCAAATCAGTGAATACGGAGATTGATTGAGCTAAATCCTGCCATGCTAGAGACTTGAAATGTACTTTTCCCATAAGATTTTCCAGTCTCTGCCTAGTTCCAGATCATCTACAGCTAGCCAGTATCCCAAAGACTCATGTGAATGATTGCGAGCATGTTCCAGAGAATTAATTCCATAATCTTCTAAGTAATCTCTAAGCTCAGAAGGAAAAAAGAGTTGTGTGTCCGAACCAGCAATCGGATCAGAACCAATAAGAGTGTGCATACCATTACCAACTTGCCAAGACAAGCATCTGCCAAGCTAGGTGAGAGTGTTGAGGAATCCATTCCAAATAACGGATACCCCTTTAATAGAGAATGACTTAAGTATGATCCAAGACACTACATAACTGTTTTTTAAATATTTAGTGGTAATAACTTTGTGCCAGATCCCATTTCCATTAAGTACCAACCACATATTTTTCAAATGCAGTGAAAGACTAAACCAAGTAAGGTTTTTTATAACCCATCCACCTAAGGTTGTAGGCCGGGAGAGAGACGACCAGTCCACCATATGGTACCTCTTCTTTTCAGCTGACGATCCCCACAAAAAAAGAAAAGATCAAATTCTTGAGTCTGTCCATAATAGATTTAGGGACAAGGGCGAGAGCCAACCAAAATAAGAAATAATGTTAAACATGGTGCGGTACAAAATTTCCATGATTTAAAGAAATGATAGAAATTAAAAGTGTTCACTTTCACAAGCAGGGATGGGATCCCGTAGACCATAAATGCAGAAACTTAGAAGAAGACAAAGGAAAAAAAATCAAAAGTCAAACTTTAATGCACAAACCATGAAACAAAAAGGCAAGATGGCTTAAGACCAAGAGTAGCAAAATAAATGGAAACTATTGGAAGTTTGTACTCACAAAAATAAGAAGGTAGATTGCTAAGATATAAACCTATCTCTTGTTAAGCAATGCAACTTAAGTAGCTTGGTACAAGATCTCCATACACCTATTCAGCCAATTGTCTCTAATTTAAGTGATCATGGAAATTGATTCCATGGCTTGGCTCCCACATTTTAATATAATCCTAAAGGAGGCACATATTATTTTGTTTTTGATCCTAAGGGAGAAATATTACACTCTCGATACCATTTAAATCCAGTTGTTTTCCCCTTAGTAGAGTTATGCTCAACATTGTCAATGGCGAAATTAGTGACTCATTTCTAAATTTCATCTTTTAAGAAATTCAGAAATTTGATACCCTAAGCATTTTCATTTCCTTCCACTTATCTTTGTATCCTTCCTTTATACCAATCTTGTCCTCTCGCATAATGGAAGGCCCCTTTAGTCTTTTTATGTAGTCAATGGTCTTAAATAATATTTTTCTTCTTATCTTGTTGTGTACTTCACATGTTGTTATCAATTGCTAATATCGATTCAACTATCCCAAACTCCTATGATTTGCTTTAACATGGTGTTTGAGGGTAGGTTTTTCTTCAGTCTCTTGTATTTTTTCATATTAGCAAGTTTCTTATTATAATTTTCTACAAAATTCTCATTAAAATTCATATCTTTTTGAAGTTCAACTTTGAAGGACACCAATGAAATAATTAATTTTTTCCTTTTCTATTAACAGATTTCTTAGTAGTCTCTATATTTTCTCTAGGTCTATTGATACCCAATAGTTGAGTGGACAAGGGTTTGGGGTTCAGGGAAACTTCCAACTAGACACGTCTCTTCAGTCTGGGGCTCTCTTTTTGTTTCTCATTTTGTAAATGTTTAAGAAGATCAACTATGGCATCATGCATTTGGATCAAAACCCCAATAATTCATAATTTCTTAACATCTAATGTGGTGTTATTATCCTCTAGTAATTATTTTCAAAACTTTCCAATTCTAGATGTGCTACATTTTTTGTAATTATCCTATTATTTTCTAACTACATCAATGCTCCAACAATTTCTTGTAATCATCATAAATCTCCATGATATTACATTCATATCAAGTGCCTCATTTTGTACCTTTTTATTGGTGTTTAGGGATCTTTTTTTATTTTTGGGATAGGGACAATGGTATTCCCCTTTTCAAGCTTGGGATTCTTTTGATCCATTCCATATCCAACTACGTTATGATTACCTCCTATAGATGTGATCAAATCACCCTTTTTAGGGGATTTAAGGTATTCAGAGCAGAGTGCACTACAAAACCTCCTTTCCCACTCGCGCATGATATTCTTCTTTCCCTA
This sequence comes from Pseudotsuga menziesii, assembly GCA_001517045.1. Taxonomy (NCBI): domain Eukaryota; kingdom Viridiplantae; phylum Streptophyta; class Pinopsida; order Pinales; family Pinaceae; genus Pseudotsuga; species Pseudotsuga menziesii. The sequence goes on from LPNX010055449.1 coordinate 492,982, forward strand.
CCATGGGGGCTAAGCTCATTGACGACTACTTGAATTTTCATGTCTCAAAATATTTTCTTCTTTGACCTAGTTTTTGAATTATACAACAATGAAGATCATTTGGGAGGGTTATTTTTTTTTATTTCCCATTAGAACTCGGATTAAGTTCAAGTGTTTTATTGGTACCTTTTATCTCCATGCAAATTTCTTCACTATCTCTAGCGCATTTTACATGTTCATTTGGATGATGGTAAGAAGTACTATAGTTGATTGCAATTACATGTGTTTTAAACCCCTTATTAAATTGAAACCCTCATTTTCCTTTTCTTCCTTTAAATCAAATGAATTGAAACATTGAGCATTCTTTGCCAAATGTGAAATTCTTTTAACAATAACCCTATGCACATAAAAGGAGTAGAGATGAATTGCTTCTTCCTATCAAACAAAACTAACCATTTTTCGTACTGTTTACAAAATTCAACAAGGAAGAGCTAATAATAAAAATTTAATAAAGAAATAAAGTGACTAACTAAATAAGGTATTTACACATAGGTCAAACACCTTAAGCAATCGCGTACATGAATAGATCATAGATTAGCACACCAATGTATTACGTGGTTAAAACCCTATGAAAAGGAAACAATGCATGTGCCTAGCTGACACAACTGCTTGAGGAAATATACTAATGTAAAATTAAAATACTTTACATACGAGTTTCTCACAATCAATCATTAGCCAATGAACCTCCTATAAAATTGAGCATATAGGATCGATGGATCAACACACAACTCACAAAAAAGATCATATAATTTTACTCAAAATTGAAGAATGAAACAGTGCAAAAAGTGGTTTGCAGTTGTATAATACTTTCATTAATCAAAAGTAATTGGCTAATTTTTACAAAGTAATACACTAGTATTAATAACCAGAAAATTTGAATTCATTGAGAGGAAATTCGAATTGCTTAACTCAACCTTACTGAATGGATAACTAGACATGTCTAAATCGCTATCGGAGCCTAACTAGTTAGCTCCAGTTGTATAAATCAGTGCCTCAGTCCTTCAAAATCAGTTAACTAGTCTAACTGAATATGGTAGGTGAGGAAAGGCGCTCTCCCATGTGCAGTTAATCAATTACTAGCGCTAACTGAATGTAACTGGATGTAACTGAATGTAACTAACTCCTAACTAGGCTTAACTAGTCACTAACTGAACTCAACTAAATGAGGTTGGTTTCGGCACTCCCAGTGGCTCCTAAATTGTAGGGATTGGTCTAGGAGGCACCTAAATTGATGCATGCAAGTGCAATCAATGGTAGTTAGCCTCAACTAGTGTTCCCCACACTCTAGTAACTGGTATATGTGGCCCAATTAGGCCATGTGGACCCAATGGTGCTAGTGACTAAATATAGACTAAAAAGACTCATAACTTAGACATAATTAACCAAATTGGACAAGGAAGGACTATAATCCTAACACCCCCCATGAATGCTAACTTGGACAATTTGTGGGCCTTGGTAACTAAAACCATATGTCACCCATTATAGCTAAAGCAAAGTGTAGCTGCTTAATACAAGGAAACAGGGAAAAACCCACATGGGAAAAAAGACCCCCCTCAAACTAAGCAGGTAGAATCAGGATTCAAGTTAAATAAACTTGAGAATATGTTACTGTAACCTTCATATATGTGGTGTAGTGAAGCAGCATGCATGATGTTTTGTGCACAGGTATCCTGGGGCCTGGCATGTAGACTTCTCCATTTTCTCCCAAAATGATGATGGAAGGAAGGAGGAATGTAACCTTTACCTCTTTTTGGATGAAGAGGTGTATCATCCACTCTGTTATTCTGAGAGAAGTGTAGCTAATCGAGCCTTGCCATGTAGCATCTCATGGGGATTTTTTTGCATCTCTCTAAAGGAGGTGAGTTTGCATGATATATCGCAAGGTTCTCTTTCTGAAACTGATATTTTGTCCTATGTGTGTCAGATGGATTTCCAGACATCTTCCTAGCTGCCCACTTGGGAGTAGGGACTGGATTTGGATCTCCATCACCCTAAATCTCGATATCATAAACTGATACAACTGATTCTGCTTATGATTCTGAAATACTAGTGGAAACTGCAAAAGGAGTAGATAGAATGTTTTTACCTCCCCTTTCAAGTGGCAGCTAGGAGTGCACTGGTTCTGAAAACGGAAGCTGGAAATGTGAGAATTCATATGCCTTGGAGGCATTATTTGCAACACTATTCACTATGATGTTCCTAGTAGATATATATGTGATATCCACTTATTCATGACCAAATGTCACTCACTTTAGAGGGCCAATGTGAATCATCTAGTATACAGATACCAGATTTGTAGCTAAGGAGGGCACATAAAGCACATCTTTGAACTTTCCATGTTCAAGCTTGATAGAACCCTTCCCTTTGGCTCTAATTTGTCTGTCATTACCCATGTGAATACTAGGGCCATCAGTAGGCTGTAAGAAGAGAATGATTCTATGGATTCAACCATATGATTGGAAGCTCCTGAACCAATGAGGAATGCATGTGTTCTTGAATAGCTAGCCTTCATTGCATGGCATATCTCATCATGTTCTTCAGTTTCTTCTCTATGGCCATCCTTCCTTGCGCCAACAGGTAAAGTGATGTTATGTTTCTCTACAAGAAGAGACATTTCATCAATTGTTCTTCTCATACAGGAGCTTTCCGGATGAAAGCCCCTTCCACCATAAGAACAAAGGATCTTTACTTGTCCATTCTTCTTGCTTCTTCTCAAACATGAGGGCTCATCTGACTGCTATTTCTCCATAGAAGGATCATTCTTTTGCTTCCCCTTACCATTCGTATCTTTGGGTCCTCCAGCAATCAATGCTTGATATTTGGAAGATCTGATGATCCCCATTTGGAACAGCTTACCATGCTCATTGGTGAGAGACTCAATGAAGGAATTAAGAGTTGGCATCTTCCAATTCGATGTAGTGAGCTTCCTGGTATTAAAGGTTGATACAAATACCGATTAATCTGCGCCAAGTTTTGAGAGGATGGAAAGGATGAGTTGATCATGCTCCTTCTCAACTTTGCACAGCTTCAACTGGAGCACCAGGTGCTTGAATTTAGTGGAGAAATCATTGAGAGTTTCAAATTTTCCTGGGTGAAGAGAAATCAGCTCATTCTCTAGCTAATAGACCCTCAGGTCATCTTTCTTATCAAACAAGGAAGAAAGTTGATCCCAAAATTCCTTCGGAGTCTTCAATCGAGTGATGTGGAAGAGAATATATTTGAAAATAGATAGGCACAGAAATCCAAAAGCTTCATCAATCATATTCCAATATTTTGCTTTGTCAACATAATGAATCGGCTCTACCTCCATCTCCATTGTGACTTTGTAGAGTCCTTTGGAGAGAAGTTGTATCTCAATGTTCTCCTTCCACTGATGGTAGTTGAAAGGACTGAGAGAATCCACAGAAGGAGCCATTGTGTTGTTGTAGCGAATGCAGTGAAGGAGACTGAAAAACCTGTAAATCACACAACAAACAAACAAAGTAAGGTCGACAACCTGCAATTTTGTAATTTTCTTCACACCCAGCTTAGTTAATCAAGCAAGCTTGATCAACAATTCCTTTGCTTAGGATTTATGTGGTAAATTCTTCACTTCTGGTGCAGTGCTAGAGGGAGCAATTTTGCTCAAAATTTTTAATCCAGTAGGAAATCTTGTAGAAGGAGAAGTGCCTTGTCCTGCCGAGGCTCTGATACCATATAAAATTGAGCACATAGGATCCATGGATCAACACACAACTCATAAAATAGATCAGACAATTTTACTCAGAAGTGAAGAATGAAACAATGCAAAAAGTGGTTTGAGTTGTAGAATGCTTTCATTAATCAAAAGTAACTAGATAATTTTTACAAAGTAATACACTAGTATTAATAACCAGACAATTCGAATCCATTGAGAGGAAATTCGAATTAATTGACTCAACCTTACTGAATAGATAACTAGACATGTCTAAATCGCTATCGGAGCCTAACTAGTTAGCTCTAGTTGTCTAAATCAGTGCCCCAGTCATTTAGAATTAGTTAATTAGTCTAACTGAATGTGGTAGGTGACGAAAGGTGCATTCCCACATGCAATTAATCAATTATTGACGCTAACTTAATGTAATTGGATGTAACTGACTCCTAACTAGGATTAACTAGTCACTAACTGAACTAAACTGAAGGAGGTTGGTTCCAGCAGTCCCAATGGCTCCTAAATTGTAGGTATTGGTCTAGGAGGCACCTAAACTGATGCATGCAAGTGCAGTCAGTGGCAGTTAGCCTCAACCAGTGTTCCCCACACTCTAGTAACTGGTACATGTGGCCCAATTAGGCCATGTGGACCCAATGGTGCTAGTGACTAAATATAGACTGAAAAGACTCCTAATTTAGACATAATTGACCAAATTGAACAAGGGAGGATTATAATCCTAAAACCTCCATACTCTTTAAATAGAAATCATGGACCAATTGAGTGTTAAGCCACAAACCAATAAATTTTAGTATTGAGGAGAAGATGAATAGACATATTACTTATGTCTAGAACATATCATGATCATCTGATTATCATATAGTGACCATAAGATTACTTAAGAAGCATACTTTACCTAAAGACACATTAGACCAAGTCGATATTAACTATCTCTTAAATGTATAAATATCCTAAGGTACTCCCTTAAGAACAACTTGGGATAGGATAAAGTGTATGTGTAACTCAACGTGTTTTCTATACCGATGTTGAACTGGATCTTTGTTGAGCTTGATAACACAACTTTGATTTTCACACTAGAGAGTAGTCAGTTGTTGCATCTAGAATCTAAACATTGAAAGGATCTATTCGAGACGGAAGGGTTCTTAATTTGCATTAATTGTGGCTCCATACTCTACTTCTTCTAAAGAAAGAGTGAGAGCTTATTGCTTTGTCAATCAAGTGGCAGGTTTGAAACCAATATTGAAAACATAATCTGCAAATTTCGATCACTAGGGTGCCTAGCCCAATCCAAATCAATTAGACCAACCAAAGGGGTCTCCCTTAATATGTAATGAATCCCATACTGAACCATACCCCAAATATCCTAAAGTATCATTTTTGTCACTTTCCAATGGTTTTCATGGGGTGTTTACATGTATTGGTCAATAAGACCAACATAAAAGGAGATATCATGATAGGTGTGATTCAAATAGAAAATGATACTAACTAAATAATGGTACAAATTGGAATCTACTTTAGGTGTAGTATAAGTGGCAACAAGTTTGACTCCATACTAGAAGGGAGATGGGGTTGGTTTACAGTCTTCCATGTGAAATTGATAAAGAAGGTCATATGCATACTTTAGACTATGAAAGGAAAATTTCAGTCTTGGTTTTCGAAACTTGGAGGCCAAAAAATATGAAAATGTCCTAAGTCTATCATTTCAGATTTCTCCTTAAGGCTATATTTCACATGGGTTAAAAGTTTTGGGCCACTACCAATGTGAATAAGGTCATCAACATAAAGAACAAAGATTATGATATGGTTTCCTACTTTCTTGGTATAGACAATGGAGTTATAATGGCATTTGGAAAAACCAATGTCCAGAAGAAAGCTATTCATTTTTAGAATGCCAAGTTTGAGGAGATTCTTTAAGGCCATAACGATATTTTTTGAGACGACAACAAGGATAGAGTCATTCTAAACATAGTAGGAGGTTGTTCCATGTAAATTTCTTCTTGTGAATCCCTGTGTAGGTAAACATATTTGACATTAATTTGATGGATTTTCCATTTATGTGAAGCAACAAGGGATATAATAAGATAGATTGAATTTGATTTGGAAAGGGGGGTAATGTTTCATTATAGTCAATCCCTTCAACTTGAGAAAATCCTTTGGAAACTTATAGGAACTTATGCCTTTCAACCCTTCCATATGGTGCATACTTAGTTCTATATACCTATGTATATCTAACAAGTTTTTTTCATTTTGAAAAGGTACAATATCAAAAGTATCAGTTTCCATTATGGAACGATATTCTGATTCATTGTTGTGTCCCAATTCAGATGGTTAAAAGCTTTTCTAAATGTTTGTAGATCATGAGTATTTGAAACTTGATCCAAAAGAGAGGAGTCTTGTTGGAATTGTAAGTGTGTCTATAGTGTTGATCTATAGGATCACTGATAAGATCACCAACTACTTCGTGTGCTACATGGACCCATATAGGAATTAATGGTGTTGGTGTAGATTCATGTTCAACGAAGGAAAGTGGAGGAAGGTGAGCAAGAAAATGTGGGTTTTCATCCTCACTGTCATCATTTGAATAAGAAACTAGTATATGATCACTAGTAGGAAATTTGGGAATATAAGATGGCACAACCACCAAAGATGACACAAATACTGAATTACGATCATAGTTTGAGATATTTTCATTAAATTTAACATCTCTTTGAATAATGATTTCATTGGAATGAGGTTGAAGATGTATATAACCTTTTACATCTTCATAACGTCCAATAAAAATTCATTTTTCACTTTTAGGTTGTAATGCTTTCCTTTTCTCATAAAAAGAGAAAGTATTATGAGATGGTTTCCTACTTTCTTGGTATAGGCATTGGACTCAGAATGACATATAGAAAAACCAATGCTAAGAAGAAAGCTATCCATTTTTAGCATGTCAAGCTTGAAGAGCTTGTTTAAGGTCATACTGCTATTTTTTTAGACGATAAATAATGTTGGAGTCATTTTGAATATAACATGAGGTTGTTTCAAGTAAATTTATTCTTGTAAATCCCCACACGGGAAGAAAAATTTGACATCCATTTGATAGAATCTCCATTTATGTGAAGCAAAAATAACTAGAACAAGGAAGATGGGATTCATTTTGGTGACAGGGGAACATGTTTCATTGTATTCAATCCTTTTAATTTGAGAAAATACTTTGACAACTAACAGGAACTTATTACTTTAAAATCTTCCATATAATTCATACTTAGTTCTATATACCCATTTACATTTGAAAAGTTTTCTTCCTTTTAGAAAATGCACAATATCTGAATTATTGATCGCCATTATGGAACAATATTCTAATTCATTTTTATATCAATTTATACGGCCATAAGTTTCTATAAATGTCTCTAGATCACGAGTATCTAAACATTGAGCCAAATTAGAGGAGGATCATTGGAATTGTGATTGTGTATGATATTGATATATAGGATCACTGAAAAGATCACCAATTTCTTCTTGTTTTGTATGGTCCCATCTAGGAAGCGATGGTGATGGTGTAGATTCATGTTCAATGGACCCAAGTGGAGGAAGATGAGCAAGTGAACATCGATTTTCATCATCGGTGTCATCATTTGAAGAATAAACCAATATTTCATCACTAACATATTTGGGAATAAAATATGATACAATCATTGAAGATGGCTCACAAACCAACAATAGCACAAATGTTGAAGTAAGCTTGCAAGTCAAGATATTTTCATCAAATTTAACAACCTCGATGATGGTCGAGGTTGTTGGAGTGGTAGATGTCGAAGCCAAAAGGGTCGATGCATCTGGGTCAAATTCTACCAGGCATTTATCAGACAAGTCAGATGTCGACAATTTTGCCAAAAATGTCTTCTAAGCTTTATATTTTGACGTATAATGTCATGATGAATTGTGATAATCACACCATTTCCTGGTAGGAGGCTGCTTGTTATGTTCCCTTGTGTCTTTCTGAGAGTGCTTCTTGTGATAGTATGGCTTTGGCAAAGTCGAATGAGAAGGGTGCCTTGACTTGCCAGAGTCGGCTGATGACTTCTTGTCGGATGTTTGACCTGTCGACTTGGTCACGAAACCTTCTTTTCCTTTTGGTTTAGCTTCAAGCTTGCTAGTGTAGTGGAATGCATATGCAAGCGTACTGACAGTCAGACTCTCCATCTCTTATTGAATGTATGAGGATAATCCGTTGATGTACTTTAGGACAAACAATTTCTCTTCTTCTTGGATGCCAAGTCTAGCCACGAGTCAATAGAACTCATCGGTGTAACTCTGCATGGACTGTTATTTCAATTGCCATAGTTGTTGTCACTTCTTATATTGTTGTTCAATGTACTTGGGCGGGTATAACTCCTTTCGGACATATGTGACAAATTTATCCCACATGTCTATGGGATCTCCTTCTCATTCCATCTTTGTCAATAGATTCTCCCACCTACAGTGCACAGAAGTTGACATCTTTAAGGATGCAATGGTGATATTTTCTTCTTCAGAGAGTTGATTCACATAGTAGTAGGATTCCAATTGTTGTATCCAATCATCGACAGATTGTGAGTCAATCTTTCCTTCAAGATTCGGTATGTCCAGATTCATGTGTACTTTGAAGGGGCTGATTTTATTGAAGTGAGATCTTGTCGAGGATTCTCCGGATGTTGAAGCAAATCGCATGAGAATCGCACTGAACTGGGAAAACATTTTGGTTCGCTGGCAAGGTAGTGCTTTTTCTATGAGTTGCTTTGTCTCATTAGTTGCATGTTTATTGTCTGTTTCTTCGGCCATCTTCTCTAAAGTAGAAGGTAGTTTCTTCTTGTGTTGCGAGCATGTTTGAACATGCATAAGTCAGGTAAATTCGTTACAAGTGTCTACACAACTTAAGCTTTGAATCTTGCTCTGATACCAATGATCTGGGTGCCCAGGCGCACGTCAGAGGACAACAATCGATTGAATGAATCAAGCACTGTTATGGCGGAAGCATATTAAGAATAAGCAAAGCAGAAAATACACTACATAGATAGAAAGTAAACACACAAACAAAATGCAAGAATTCGGACTTACTACTCTATTACTTGCTTGTATTTTACAATAGTGTACATGCTTATATAGGATGTTGAGACGCTTGGGTGACTATCCGTTATGTTAAGTTACAAAGAAGTTAAAACGGTTCGGAAGTTCAACTGTTACTGGAAGACATAGAGACAATCTATCGTAGTCGTGTCAAGATGCTGGCGTCGACGATGTTGAAATGTGAAACCTATCAAGGTTGTGTCGAGGTTTGGACTTGTCGAAGTCAATGTTAAACCTATGCCAAGTGTTCAGTGACAAAAGTCACCATTATAATCATTCTTTATTTTATGTTTTAAACTTTCACTTAATTTAATTTTTTTCTTTAGTTTTTTTTTTTTAATAACTAAAAGACACATATGTATATAAATTTTTAAACTTGTACACAATTTATCAAAATAATTTATATACAATTTTTTAAACTTAAACACAGTCTATTTTTATATATATATTTGCTATTACCAAGCCCAATCATATCAATGAGCCCAATGTATCAATGAGATGCGGCATTGGTTTCTTCGTTGGGAGCTCATTGATACATTGGTTGCTTCGTTTCAGTATATACTTGGGATACACCATAAAAATAAGCCGAAAGAATTTTCGGCTTTTATGCTACCACGGTACCACCACATGCAGCTGTACCGATAAAGCAAGGCACGACACACACAACAGGAACAAATGCATGTTGACAGTAGCTGAAGATCAGGACAAGCAAGGGAGGAGTGCGAACGTGAATACTTGTATTTGTTCTCTCTTACAAAGAGAGGAATCATATTTACTGGCAAACTGTCATGAATCATTTAAAACAATCTAAAATGGCGTTGAAATCACATAAGCTCGACTACCGACTGCGCCAATTGCCTTTCGAAAAGCCCATGAACGTGCCTCGCTATTACCATTTATAACTCTCACCGCGCCCGGCGCCAGGTTCTTTGAGAATCCCACGAGGCTGCGAGCCTGCGACGTTAGCTTTACGCATACATAGTTTCCTTCTATAGTACGAAATCCGTGCAACGAGCAACTGGGTACTACCATGTATTGTATTTAAGCAGATCGTCCATTCAGGACATTTCATCTCATCTCCTGTCTAAAAAGACCAAGGGGTAGTGGGAATATTATTAAAAATGGCTGTTCTTGGCAATGCAATGATGTCTTCTTGTGCGTTGATAGCAATCGGTTTGGCAAGTATGGCGGTGTTCTGCCACGGCCAGTACAACAGTGATCAAGTGCAGAATTACAGAATGCTGCCCACCTCGCCTGTCACTGGACGGGAGAGAGCACAGTGCTACGGCAAATACAGTCCATGCTATGGGTTACCCCTCCAATGCCCTGCTGAATGTCCCGTCCGTAAACCCATTAAGGCCAGGAAGGTTAAAGGATGCCTGATCGATTGCAGGAAATGCGAGACTTCATGCAAAAGTAAGTGTTTCTGTAAACAAAATGAATCAATTGCAGATATTTTTATTTAATATTTGCGGTTTTAGATATATACTCCCTATGAAGAGGTGCTTGGCAAGACTTACATTTGTGAACATCAACCACTGATATGTGTGATTTAGTAATGATGATGAAAAATTTATTGAGATTTATCTGGTTTGAACTTTAAGAAAAATTTATTGAGATTTCTCATTTGATTTTTAGGATAGGAAGTTTTGTTATGTCATCAAAAGTTTTGATAGGTTAAAAGATTAAGAAAATTAGAATTGTAGTGAAGATTAAGAAATTGGGTAAGCAGTGTACTTTAAAAGAAAATAGATCAAGAAAGTTAGAATTGTAGCTAAGATTAGGAAACTGGGTAAGCAGTGCATTCTAAAAGAAAATTGATTTATATAGCTGGTAGATCCTTTCCACCTATGGTGTTTTCCTGAGCTTATTTTGATTGTTGATTCCCTCTATCCAAACCCCAAGGAGCAGAGTCAACAGTTGACTCTGATCCTTGCCCTTGGATGGAGGGAATTAGCAATACAAATAGGGATGACCTGGTGTTTTAGGAATTGTAGCTCCATGTTTAGATATGGAGCTTATCTTGGCTATATTAATTTTTAGTAACACCCTATCAGAGATAACATTTAACTTTGGATAGAAGGAATCAACAATAGAGATAAGGATGGCCTAATGTTTTAGAAATTGTAGCTCCATGTTTAGCTATGAAGCTCATGGTTATTCTTTCTTATCTTGGTTATATTAATTTTTACTAAAACCTTATCAAAAATCTTAGCCATCTATACAAATGTGGTTTTTAATAAAACCCTATCTAAAAATGTTTTGGTTAAAGTAAAAACCCTCATCATAATCAACCTATGAACTCCCTAACTTTGAGAAGAAAGATCTCACTTCTAAATCTAAGTCAACTCATGACCACTTAGACTACCTTGAGCTATAAGCAATTACTTATTTACATTAATATACAACCATTACTATATAATAACCCATTGTAACTAACAACTTCAACCGCTTAAAAATAATGACCCACTACTTTTAACAATGAGTGTGTTATTAGTTGTTACTTATAAAACCACAAATTAATAGCTGGAAGCTATGGAGTTGAGGTTAGGAGTCAGCTATGGGAATTAATGGCTATTGGACAGAGTTCAGATTCCAATCCCTGTGGGATCTAATCAATCCTTAAAGGCCTCGTACTCCTGCACCGGTGAAAAAAAAACAGCTATAAACTATATGTAGATTTCATTCCCTAAACAACCTTACCAAAATTGCATTCTAGAATATATTTGGGATGTGCGGTGTTTATGTTATCAGAGTGGATTTGTGGGAAAAAAAACATGTGTGGAAAAAAAAAACTAGAAACTAAATGTAGAATTCTTTCCATAAACAGCCTTATTAAAAGTGCATTTTAGAGTGGATTTGTGGAAGAAGAAAAAAACATTTTACTAAAAGTGCATTTTAGAGTGGATTTGTGGGAAAAAAAATATTTTTGAGTGGATTTGTGGAAGAAAAAAAACTAAAAACTATATGTAGATTTCTTTTTATAAACAGTTTTACCAAAATTACATTTTATAATATATTTGAGAGTGTAGCCTTTTTAAAAATTGGATTATTTGAGTTAGATGGTATATTTCTTTCATTGTGGTGTTTTATTTTGCAAAATTTGAAGTTAAGGGTGTTTTAATGACATTTTGATGGTATTGTAAGTGAATATAAAGCTATCAAATTCCTACATGTTTTGAGAGAAAATAATTAACAAACCCACATTATGGCTAATAAGAGAGTGGGTCTAGATTGTGGTCACTTAGTTTGTGATCAAGAGGCCTACTAGAGAAACATTATGGCTAATAACTGAGTGGGTCTAGATTGTGGCCACTTAGTTTGTGATCAGGAGGCCTACTAGAGAAACTGGATACCTTAACAGTGTACTTCTCCATTCTATTTCTGGTATGTTCTGCTTTTGTATTTTCCAGCTTGGGCAGTTTATAAGGAGTTACAGTACTCTTAGAATAGGAAACTATAATGAAAATATAGACTGGTAAAGGACGCACAAAGAGGCATGGAAGTGATCCTCCTTTGGGAGCAGTCGGTGTTCACATCACTGTATTATCTGATTTCTCATTTTATATAGAAACTTTTTAGCAGTTTTTGTAAAAACCTAAAAAATAAAAAGCATTTTAATGGTAGAAATGGATTCAACAGCCTTAAAAAAAAAAAACTCCCGAAGACCCAAAATTCCAAAACTTAACCATTGTAATTTAGATTTTGAAAAATTTCCACCCAAGATTATTCAAATTTATCCAAATAACTAACTGTCACTAAGTTGTGACTACGTTTAGGATGTACTGCGTTTATATTATCAGAGTGGTTTTTATAACTTTAAATTTATTATGTATAGAGAAAGATTAAGATACATGTCTATGTAATTGAAAGATTGAAACCTAAAATAGATATATTATTTCACTTGCAGAATTTAGTGAACTTGATGTTTGTATTATGGCTATACTGTGCAGTTCGGAAGCCTAACTGCAAGGGCTACGGATCAATCTGCTACGATCCTCGTTTTGTGGGTGGAGATGGAGTGATGTTCTACTTCCATGGAATGAAAGACCGAGATTTTGCTCTAGTATCCGACAACAGAATTCAGATTAATGCCCATTTCATCGGCACAAGACCAGAGGGAAGAAAGCGAGATTACACTTGGGTTCAGGCCCTGGGCATCGTCTTCGGTGAAATTGCCCACACATTCACCGTGGGAGCCAACAAGGTTTCCAAGTGGGACGATTCGGTCGATCAATTCACCTTCTCTTTCGATGGCAGGGAGCTCAAAGTAGCAGACATGTGGGCTTCTCCCTGCGGCCAATTGATCCTGGAACGCACCGACGAGACCAACAGCGTGAACGTGATTCTTCCAGCATTGGCCCGCATTTCTCTCAACGTTGCGCCCATTGAAGAACGAGACAACATAATGCACAACTACCAGCTCCCGCCCAATGATGCCTTCGCCCACCTGGAAATGCAATTCAAATTCTTCAATCTCTCCTCCACTGTGGAAGGTGTTTTGGGGCAGACTTACAGGCCAGATTTCATCAACCCTGTGAAGAGAGGAGTACCCATGCCAGTCATGGGAGGAGAAGACAGGTACGCCACCTCCTCCCTCCTCTCCGCCGACTGCAAATCCTGCAAATACTCAAACAACAAAACTGCACATTATGCTTCCTCTTCCGAAGTGATTTTCAATCCTGTTGGGACCTTCGATGCGGAGTGTACTAGCTTCAATGGCAACGGCGGTATTGTGTGCCGCAGGTAATAATGCATGGTTCAGTTCCTTCAGGAGCAGGCACAGATGAATAAATAAATTGTCACTGGAAAAATGTTAATGTTGTTAGTCTGGTTACAAGTTCAATAAGGCTTAAGAATTTATAATATCCAGTGATAATGCCCCCTGTCATACCCTAAATAATTATGGACTATAGTGCGATCAGATGAGGTGAGATTCGATCAATATCGAAATATACCTGTAGGATTCTTTTTCTAAATAATGGAATGTATTATGTTGTTTATATTTTTCTCAGTTTATGGAATGGATGGAATTCTTGTAATGGTATATCAGTTTATCTGTGTTTAATGCATTGAAATGCACAGGCAAAGGAAATTCAAAAGCAAACTCCATTCAGATTCTGCATTCATGGACAGCTTTATAAAACCACGATCCGTCGCTTATACGTCCTCCATTATATCATCACCTTTTCCATATACGTCTCTGGGTATTTAAATGAAACATCTAACGTAATCTAATAGGTTGTGGCTGTGGAAATCTCAAGAGTATGATGGATCGTTATAATTCAATTTTGTTATTTTTTTTTTACTGGGGAATCGGTAACTGGGCAGTTCTGGTACCTGTGACAAGGTCTATTTCGCAGTTCTGGTACCCCTTCTGGTACCCGTGACAAGGCGTCTATTTCCATTGTGGTACTCGCGTTCCTATTCTGGTACTAGCTTATGTTTTTACATTTACATATAATTAATAGTTATAATTCAATTTTGTTATAATTTTTTTTGTACTTAGGGGAATAAGCATGGGGCACAGATAAGTCTGAGTGAGATTTGAACTTGAGACTTTCTTTACAACATTCCTTCATTTACACAGCACTTGCCAATCAGATTACACCCATGCTGACCAATTTTATTATAATTCAATTTAAAGAAATAGTTTATTTATTTTATGTTTTTAGATTTGAATTTTGGTTATAATTTTTGGTAAAATTTAAATGTAGAATTCTTTAAATTATAATTTTGAATTAATAAATAAAATTTAAAAATTCAAATTAGTTAATATATATTATTTTAAGATTTTCTTTTAAAGAATTTTAACCAAACTTTCAATAAAATAAGACAAAAAAATATACTCATACAAAATTAAAAACTTTGGAATATTTACGCGTGACAACTTTTACAAAGTATAACCTAATCTGAGGAATTTGAAATATAAACTACCATGAAGCTTTTAAAAACAAATTAAAAATAATTACTAATAATAATTTAATTATTTTTATATTAAAAAATTTAATAAATATTCCATTCACCTCCTCAACATTTAAAAGGCTTTTATTTTTAAATTCGTTTTTTTATATTAAAAAATTTAATAAATATCTCATTCACTAACACATTCAAGAAAATGAGAAAACTTAAAATACAGAAAAACAACATTTAAAAGGTTTTTATTTTTAAATTCAAGAAAATGAGAAAAAAAAGTAAAATACAAAGAAATGTGGGCTGTATAATTTATCTCATTGAAATACAGGCCGCTTGGAAACTAGAAAAATAAGATTGAAAAGGGTTTGGAGCATATTGTTTCTGTTATATATTGAACTTGATAAAAGATACCGTTAAATAACAAATATATTAAATTTAATTTAATTAACATAAAATTTACATTTCATTTATTTACTTACAAAATTTATTGAATAAATTTAAAAAATATATTTTATAAATTATTTATGAAAAGGTATGTTTTTATTTATAATAATCATTTTTTCTTAGTTTAGATGGAATGCATCTTGATTAACTATATTAAATGTGAATATTGCATAATTAAGTGGATAGACATTTAGTTATTATTTGAGATTTTGGACTTGATTGAGTAGTGTACCGCTAGATTTATTTCATGCTCATGGTATTGGTCATTACTATTGTCTATGCTTAAATGCATTTTGATTAAGATTTAAGGGCTGATGCACAATCATGGACTCCTTTAAAAACACTTTAGATGCCACATAACACTGAAAAAACATGGAACCTCTAACTTTAGGTGCCAATGAGAGGTATTTTCCTAACTAATTTGAAGATGAAGTCAAAAGTCAAAAGTTAGCTAATTGAATAAGCTTTCATGATATATAACTTTTAGCTATATAAAATTTGTGTAAATGATTATAAAATTAGTTTCCCTTAAATTGTGTTTTCAATTTTTTAGCACATCATAGCATATATGTTTGTTATGAGGTAAATGATGTCATTTTTGGATAAACTCTTGGAGACATATGAAAGACATATGGTACTAGTGCAACACTGTTTTTTCAAATCTTTTCATGAATTATTTTTTTTATTATTGATTATTGAAGTCTGAAACCCTTGAAACTAATTTATGTGCAGGTGCAACACTTTAGGGGCAAAACTTAATGAAATTCTTGATTTCAATATATAAAATTGTAGAGCTGGCTCTCCTCTAGTGCACCATATAGTTTTCTTGTGAAATCATGAACGCAATCGAAAGTTATATAAAAAACAATCGATATATCTATTTTAGAAAACTCGTGTGTGCCATTTAGAAAAATAATAATAAATAAATAAAACATGTACATTTTTAGGGAAAAAAATGCAAATTCAGAATCACTAGATAGTATTCTACAATATTCTATATTTTCATAAAAAAATATTGTGTTTGTCATAGCAAAAAACACCATCGAAACTGAGCATATTCATAGAGTTTTGAAATACAAGAAATAGCCCTGGTTTATTTGTCATAGCCAATAGGTTAGGTAGTCCGAAGCTATTTCCGAACATCGTGCCAAGCTTTGTTCTCACCGAAATTTTAAATTTTACAAAATGCATATGTGTTTTATATCGCATATGTGTTATAACGCATATGTGTTTTATATTTCATATGTGATATAACACATATGCGTTATATAGTATATGTGTTTTAAAAAACAATTTAACATATACATTGGTCATGGAACACCATACACTTTCTCCCTCTATGACCAACCTTCCCCCCTCTGTTTATCTAACACGCATCCACATACCCTCTCTCCATCCATATTTATCTAACCATCGCTATTTCTCTCCTTCACCATCCCTCTACCTCTATAACCATCCCTCGGCCCTATCTCTCTATCCCCCTACCCTTTCTCTCCATTCTCTCTTCTCCCCTCCCTCCTTCTCCTTCTACCTCCATGTGTTCCATCCTCTCACTCACTCCATACCTCACTTTCTCCCCCTACATTTTCTCTCCACCCCCTTCTCTCTCCCCCCCTAATTCCTTCTCTCTCTTTCTCTCTCTCCCTCTCTCTCTAAATCCCCCCTCCTTCCTTATCTCACCACTCCCCCCGAAAAAAACTTACACACTTCTTGGTCTTGAAAAACCACACCCCCTCTCCCTTTATAACCAACCTTCCCCCCTTTGTCTCTCTCACACACATCCACACACCCTCTCTCCATCCCTCTCTATCTAACCATCGATATTTCTCTCCTTCACCATGCCTCTACCTCAAAAACCATCCATCAACCCTCTCTCTCTCCCCCTTCCCTCCCTCTAAAACCCTTTCTCTCTTCCCCCCTCCATCCCTCTCTCTCCTTCTACCTCCATGTTTTTCATCCTATCACTCACTCCATCCCTCATTTTCTCCCCCTACCTCCTCTCTCCACCCCCTTCTCTCCCTCCCCAAATTCCTTCCCTCTCTTCCTCTCTCTGTCTAACCATCGATATTTATCTCCTTCACTATGCCCCTGCCTCTAAAACCATCCATCAACCCTCTCTCTCTCTCTCCCCCTTCCCTCCCGCTAAAACCCTTTCTCTCTTCCCCAATCCCTCCCTCCCTCTCCTTCTACCTACATGTGTTCCATCCTCTCACTCACTCCCTCCCTCACTTTCTCCCCTTACCTCCTCTCTCCACCCCCTTCTCTCTCCCCCCAAAATCCTTCCCTATCTTCCTCTCTTTATCTAACCATCGATATTTCTCTCATTCAACATGCCCCTACCTCTAAAACCATTCATCAACCCTCTCTCTCTCCCCCTTCCCTCTTTAACCATGCGTCCCTCTCTTTCGCTCATGAAATCAATCCAGTGGTTCAAACCTCTCTCTCTCTCTCTCTCTCTCTCTCTCTCTCTCTCTCACACACACACACACACACACCCTC
>LPNX010055449.1:510904-521323 GCA_001517045.1 Pseudotsuga menziesii
TTAAATTTATTCCCCTCTGCTCAATCCCTTCCCTTTATATTTCTCCTCCCTTCATCGCCCCCTCATATCTCTCCCCTACGCATCAATCCCTTCTCCTTATATTTCTCCTCCCTTCATCCCCCACATATCTCTCCCTACCCATCCCTCCCTCCCATGATTCCATCTACACCTTTCTCTCCCTCCTTTGACCCCCCCCTCTTTTAGCTTAATCAATGTAATGCTAATTTCTCATATCCCATATGCACTAAATTGGATATGTGATATATCGTAAGTGTGATATATCGCACTTGCAATTTGTAACTCTTACAAAATGCAAGAGTCATATATCACACTGTGATATAGTCTAACTAGCCTTAGATTCGGTTTTAGGCTCAGGTTTTCTAGACCAAACAAAGATAACGCATATGCGTTATATATTTCCTTTTCGGACTTGCGTTTTGGACTTTTAGAGTGGCACTAAAAAGTGGAACCATATTCGTGCATGCGCCATTAAATAAGCTCGATATAAGTTTTTTTTTTTTGTTTTTTTCATACCAGTTTTTGCTTTTTTTATATTAAATAGTATTTATTTTAGTTTTAAATTAATTAGTTTATTTTTTATGGTATACCATAAATGGATAACTATAACTATCTAGTAATTAGTTTAATGGTTAGCACGTGTTTAATAGCTAGCCATCTCCTCAAATCTAAGTGGTTGGATGCTAGTATAGGCATTCACTGCCACTTTACTTGTGGTTGTGCTAGAGGATCTATTGGAGGTAAAGTTACTGTTAGGAATGTATTGTAAGCAGGATTATGGTGACCTACAATCTTCAAGGACACCAAGTAATATGAAAAAATTTATGATAGGTGCCACAGAATTGGTAGGCCAAAGGGTGAAGGCAGGCAGTAAGTAAAGGTCTGGTGGAACAGCATGCACTAATGAAAGGTGGGTAGGTCTATTCCTAACTTCTATAAATGGATTCCAATCTCCCCTGCTGCTGATGGTTATGGATATAGAACTGGGCTAAGGTAAGCTGCTTGTTTTATTGTAATATGGGTATTTAAGGCTCACTTAAGGGTATTGAATCCATTTTTCATTCAAAACAATAATTTTTTTAATTTTCAAAAATTACAATTTTAGCAAAGATTGTATGGTGGAATGATGGCAAAATAACAAATATAAATTTTTAAAATGTTTAACTTTCTTTAAGAAAATGTATAACAAAGTGCCACAACCTCCAAGAATAAGAGGGTCCATGTAATAAGTTGTGTGATTCCATAATTGTTTTGTATGGGGAAAAGAGTAACAAGTTTAACCCCCTTAAGAATTTCATTGTGAAGTGGTGCAAGACAATAATATTCATTGCTTGAGTATTCAATTTTCTAACTTGTTTTCTAGTTTTACAATAGGTTTACATTAAACTAACTCTCAACAAAAGAATAATAAAATATGGTACATACAACCAATTTAATGAACTCTTAACTAATTTCCCTGAAAATTTAGTTGGAGTGAGCTCACTAGGTCATGTTACCCCTTGACTTACACGGGTCACTTGCCGAGGATCAGTATGTTTGTGATTTCCATAACAAATTATAGCACCAAAGATTTGATTTTTGGGTTACTCATAGATCATTCATTAAAGATATTTCCATCCTTTTCAGATAGTGTCCCATGTTCTCAAGGTTTTGGTCAAGTTTATATCAGATGTTGTCAACGCTATGGCATATATTATCATCATTGACACATGGGGATACCTTTCTCTTGTGTAGAACATGACTATGGGGGCTCGTTCTTATGCTCTATAGTAGCTCATAACACTTTAAATGTTTACTTCATTACGAAGATGTATCATGGTGTGGGAATAATTAACCTTTAGATAAGTGTGTCACCTTGTAAGTTAAGTTGTATCCCTAGTGGTTTGAGTAGGTGTCACACCCATTCCATGACATTTTTGACATTTCACCTAGCCATATTTCATCTCTTTTCATTTCACCATCCTTGTCATCCACTTCCATCATGCCCCCTTCATGATTAATGTATCATATGTCTAAATGTTCCAAGTTCTCAAAAAGTATTTCAATATATGTGTGCCTAAATCAAAGAAAATGAGTCAAAGTACTCTAGGTTGATGCAACTAAATCATGGATTTACACATGATCCATGCCCGTACTCTAGGTTGATGCAACTAAATCATATATTTACACATGATCCATGCCCCCTTGCTAGAAAGGCCTTCATTTTCTAAATCCCATGGTTATCAAAGCAAAAGAAAAATAAGAAAGATAAAAAGAAGGCAAAGGAAAGGGAACATGTGGAAACAAATTTATAACATCTAGCTCTTAAAACTAAGGTTCACTTGACCTATCCCTTATACCACATAACTATGAGTTTAAATTCATGATCACTCCTCCACAAGAAGAAGTTTTTTTACCACCAAAAGTATGGTTTCATTCAGAAAATAAGGGAGGGTACAACTCCCTCACTTTTTTGGTAACTTACATCCATTGTGATTTACTTGAACGCATTCCTTTTATACCCACATGAAGATATTCCACTTCACCTCTTTGCAAATTCCTCACCATCTTGTCAAGAATAATAGCATTCTGCAAGGCATCGAGATATTCAAGAGCAAAATCATAAACAAAAGGAACTTGAACATTGTCACCTTAATCCATGACCATGTAGGAGGCTCATATATTTTCAAGTTTTCAACATTAACCATGTAATACATTTGTATAAATGCAAGTAACTCCAACCAAAAATCATTGTTACCAACATTTTCCAAAATTTTAAATGGACCTTACTTAATTGTATTGAGATTTTTACATCCACCTTTAAGGCATTATTTGCTAATATATATTAAAATTTGAGCACCAATTTGGAAGTGATGATCGACCCAATTTTTTCCATGCCTAGCCTCATACTTGGCTTCGCTCTTTTCCAATTACTCCTATACAACTTGATGAACCAATTAGATCTTCTAAGTGAAATTCTTGGATTTATCTACTTCATGACATCCATTTATCATAGAAGGCTTTCCCAAAAGTGAAGTTGAGAGGAGACTTAGGAAAGTACCCAAAACATCTCTCAAAACGAGACCTCTATGTAGAAGAATGTATGACATGGTTATGGGAATGTTGAACATAATACAATTGTTCATCCCAAAGCTTAGGATTCTTATTACAATGTCCTCAGAGTTAGTGTATCACTATCCTTTTGACCATTCTAGTTTGTTGATCAACCTATGGATGAAAAGTAGTGCTCTTCTAAAGCTTAGTGTCCATTAACTCCCACAAAGTTGAACAAAATTTCCTAAGAAAGTGGGATTCTCGATCAAATACAATGGATGTGGGAATACCAAAATGAACTCATATTTGATAGAAGAACAAATGTCCAATTTCTTCTCATGTCACGTGTCTCTTAAAAGGCACCAAAATAGACATTTTTCTAAATCTATCCACAACAACATATAGATAATAATGACCTTTCCTAGATATCGGCAAACCCTGTACAAAATCCATAGACACACTTTGCAATGGATGAGAAGGTACAGGAAAGGTCATATACAATCCCAATTTTCTATTACTTGGTTTACTAATGGCACACATAACACATCCTTTTACATATTTGGACACAGTTTCATACATTTGAAGTCAATAACAATAGCGTTGTAACTAAGCTACGGTTTTTCATATACTATAATGACTAGAAATGAGAGAAGTATGTGTTTATCTGGTTACATGCACTCTTTCATCACATGGAATACACAACTTGCCAAGATGAAATTACAATTTGTCATGTACATGATAATCTAATTCTTCCACTTTATTAGCATGGATTAGTGTTTCATAAGCATCCTTAAAATATTATATCTAACATACTATTCAACATAAAGTTCTTGAGATAATTAATTATGTTGTAAAACAATGGATGCATTAAGATCACGGGGAGTTCACTAGAAAGGCAATATCATATCACGTCCATTCATATTGGGGTTTCGAATACTCCTAAAAACCTCAAAAATATATTGCCTCATATTAAGGGGTCAAGGGGGGATTTTTAATTTGACATAGTAATATAAATATTGGGGGTTATTTTATTTGGGTGGGATGAGGAATAACCTCCAAATCATGTGCTCAAATCAGACCTCCAAATCATGTGTTGGATTCATATTAGGCCTATTTTTTGCTATGGAATAACCTCCATATCACAGGCTAGATTGATACCTCCAAATCATGGGATGGATCCATATCAGTCCTAACTTCTACTAAAGAATAACCTCCAAATTATTGTTTGGATTTATACCTACAAATCACTAAACGTGTAAATGAATTTTTTTTAGAATGGGTTTTTAGGTTGGGGTTAGGTGGGTATTAAGATTCAATTAAATCTTCCTGTATGAGAAACAAGAAAAGTGAGATCAATCTTTCTTGGCTCACTAGAAACAAGAAAAGCTAAATCGATATTTCTTAACTAATGATTTATTTCAAATGTTTTCATTAAACTTTAAACTTTTCACATTGCCAGGTAGGAATAGTTGTTCGATTGAGTTATATTTGTCACATTCATAATTGTAATTTCAATTCTTATATTCAAGGCATCCGTCTTAATATTGTATTAGAACTCACATGAACATAGGTGAAAATCTAAATCCATATTTACATACCCTATGTGTTATCGCTAGCATGAAATGGTATCAATTAAGTTTCACCATTTGTGTATCTTTATAACTATTGCATGCTTGAAACTTAACAAAGGATATTTTTCGCTCTTCTGTAAAGTTAAAAAAAATAGATATAAACCAAGAAAAGGTAACTAAATGTTGTTAATTCCCTTGATTGCAAGAATAAATGTAGAGGAAGTGGAGGCAATTCATTGCATCTTTTGAATGACCTAATCCAAGTTATGTACATAATCATATGGTGTTATTGCAACGTAAGAGGATTTTTTCTATGTTCATTTGAGTTCAAACATCAATGATGTTTGTTTTGATAGGAAGGTAGGGAAGTCCATTCATGAATGTGTTTCAATTTTGCATTTTTATGGAATTTAATTTATTAATCTTATAGAAAACATGAGCTCTCTATGGCTATACTTGTATGTACATGATATAAAATTGGTAGATTGGTAGGTTGTGGTGTGAAACATTTGCAATTCTCATCTTTTCTACAAATTTCACTAACTATTATATTATCAGTATTTTACTTTCTTTGTTACATTGTTCTCTTTATTGGGTTGTATTTTACTCCCCATTACTAATTTGTTGGGTCTTCCATTATCCAACACTACAAATTGATCAGTCACCCCTGCAATCCTAGTGGGATCATTATTAGCATTATACTATTATTTTATTTAGCATCATGTTTTCTTATACTAAGATGCATTAGGGCTCCTTATTGTTACAACTTGATAATATGATATAAATGGGGTATTAAAAATGAGTTGATAAAAATGGATATCTACAATACATGGTGAAACTAGGCGTTTTATTAATTGGAAAGGTATATTGAGAGGGGGGTTCAACAATACAACTTTAGGAGGCATTTTCCAATATTTAGTGAAATTAGAGATATTCTTTACTATCCTATGAACGATCGCGCTATGCAACAAGTTCACTGAGTGAACTCTCCCTACTGAAATACCTACTTGGTACTTTCAAATCATGTAAAGGAGATGTAATCAAAGAAAAATTAGCAATGAACTTCCTCCAATACTAAATTTCCCCTGGGAAGCTTCTAATGTATGTTACATTATTAGGCTTAGGTCATTACAAAATGGCTCCAACTTTAGAGGGAACGGTTTTCAATTCACCACCCCCTGCTATATTATCCCAAATAAACTAAAGATATTTTCCTAAATTCACATTTTGACATATTTAAGCACAATTTCTCCTTTCTCAAGACTTATATGACTTCCCTAGCCTACTTTCCATGGTATTCCCAACTTTTACTAAAGATCAATATATCATCTCAGTATATTATTACAAAGTAATCTATGAAAGGCCTAAATACATCATTCATTACCCCCACTGAAATGGCAGGAGCATCACAAATCCCAAAGGGCATAACAAGCCATTTAAATAAACCTTGTTTTGTTTTAAAAACAGTTTTCCAAATATCATCTTTAAAAATCATGCGTTGTTGATAACCACTTATTAAGTCTAACATAGTGAAATAAGTTGCATTTTTCAATCGATCCAGCAAATTATCAATACGAGGAAGAGGGTAATGATTCTTCACCATAATTGTGTTCAATTCCTGAAAATCCACACACATTCTCCATGTACCGGCTTTCTTTGGTACTAACACAATGAGTGATCTGCATGGAGAAGTACTTGGTCACATGAATCCTTTCTCAATAAACTCATGATATTGCTTCTTTATTTCTTCATTCCCAATCATATACAACCTATACATGCCAATGTTAGTAAGAGGTACATTTTGCTACACTTGAATCTCATGTTGTATCTCTCTTCTTGGAGGTAATCCTTATGGTTCATGAAACACTTTATCATACTTAGAAATAACCTTAACTAATTTTTCCTTATGTTTAGGATCGCGTCCTTTGAGAGCTTTGAATTATCATCATTCTTAGTTTTTATAATCATGAGTACAAAATGCTTACTTTCATTTATAATACTTTTCATTTATCTTATACTAACAAGAAACATGTTAGTCTTCACATTATGGGATCTTATAATATACTCATCCCATCCTTTGTAAGATGATATTTGTTCTCCTCCCTCTATAATATAGCTTTCATGTCATACAAATAAGGACTTCCAAAAACAAGTGGTATGACATCTAACTCTACCTAGTCTATGGTGATTCAAAAGTCTTAGTTTAAATTATTTAGATACATGTAACTTAACATCTTCACATACCCAACCGAAAGCATATGATTTTAGGTGAGGTTTAGTTTCAAGTCCCAATGTCTTCGCAATTTATTCATAAATGAGATTGATTTACAAACCATTTGTTAGTTTTTCTAATCTAATTATCTTTATCGGGGTCTTTATCTAAAAGAATAGCAAGTATAACAAGATACACAAGATAGAGCATATACAAAAGACACAAATATTTTCACCGGGGAAACCAAAAAGGAGAAAACCCCCAAACTTCCTCGGAATAGTTCTTTCACAAGGACTCTATCACAAGATGATCAAACCCAATAAGAAGAAGTCTCCTGCAGCTATCTATCTCTCCTCCTTGTCTCTCTCTCTCCGCATGCGAACTTGAGTGAGTGAGTTTGTGTATGAATGAGGGAGGGTACCTCCTTATTTATACCTTTCAAATGACTGACATATTACATGATTGGGTCCAACCTCATACCCTAACAGGGCCGACTTCTCCTAGAGTGTAATGTTCCAAATTTGGCATTGGGTCACAATGGCCAAATCACATTTTCCATATTTATGAAAGTTGTCAAAGGGATGCTAAAAGTCAAATAATTGCCAATGAGGAAAATCACTAGTTTCCTAGGTTGGGGGTGGAAGATTTGAGATTTGGAATAAGGGGGATAATTGATCCGGTGGATTATTCGTCTTCAAATTACACTGATCCTATATGGTACAATGGTATTTAATCTATGGTTCAAAGAACATAACATATGTTTTAACTCATATATATAGCTGCGACAGACTTATCACTTGCTGTGACAGACTTAGCTACGACAGACTTATCACACCTGCTGCGACAGACTTAGCTACGGCAGACTTATCACTTGCTGTGACAGACTTAGCTGCGACAGACTTATCACACTGCTGTGACAGACTTAGCTGTGACAAACTTATCACTTGCTGTGACAGACTTAGCTGCAACACACTTATCGCACTTGCTGCAACATCGCGAAGTTAGTGGTGACATCAAACGGTTACGTTACGTGTGACGCTATGATATGGTGCAACATATGTGCGTAACGGTCATTGCAACGTGTTGTGAGTCAACATGTGCGTGGAGTTAGTTGCAACGTTTCGGGGATATGGAACGTCGTGGAAACATAATGCTTGTGCAGTGACTTGGCCAAATTGCATGGTTCAGCTTAGCGTATGGTTGTAACAATAATAAAAAAGATAACAGCTGAGATGATGGAATTGAATCGGTTACTTATCCCTTCCGCTAAACTCTTAAATAGAGGAGGTTGGCCACCGAGAAGGGGGTGGATTGTTTTGGAGCGCAGAGTATCTTTTCTCTGTTATGAGAAGCTTAGAGATCAATTTTGCTGCGAAGTGTCTAGATGATGTGCTGTAGAAGTCGACATTCTCTGTTATATTTTAGCTTTCTTTGTCTTTGAATGCTGATTGTAATTTCGAGAGAAAGGTCTTAAAGATTTTGTACAGCATTCTGTTTACAGTTGCTGAAGTTGTTTCCAGAACCATTTTGTACCATTTTAAAAAAGATTAATTGGATCAGTACCCATTGGAGAGGGACCCGGAGACGTAGCCCAGTGGAGGGGGTGAACTCCGTTATCAACTTCTGTTTGTGACGCTCTGATTATGTGCTTCTTTATGTCTATTTATCAGTTTGTTTTCCATCTGTTTTCAGTATTTAATTTCTGTTAATGTTGTTCCATTAATTAACCTGCTGAACGCATTCTTTTAACACAAACTTTTAATGCACACAAGTTGAGGTCCGACGGATCATGTTATGGTATCAGAGCTGGTTGACTGCTTGTGCAAGTTTGTGAATGCTTACCAGGTCCAGGTTAAAACGTGGTGAAGGAGAATTAGTTGAAGAAGATCCTGAGATTGGCTCAAGGAGAACATTCTCAAGAACCATGTCTTCTCCACGAGGGGAAGAAGAAGGACATACAGAATGGGGAAAACCTGTTATTTCTGAATCTGAGTTTTTAGAGGCTTTTATGAGCATGAAAGCCATGATGGAAATTCTACTCGATGAGCAAGCAGAAAGGAAGAAGAAAGAAGAAGGATCTTCATCCAAAGATGCAGAAGTGAAGAAGGAAGAAAAGGGTAAAGGAGTAGGAGGTGATGGTGATCCTCTTGATACTACTCAAACTTTCTCTTCTTCTCATACTTCTCATTCACATAATGCTAATGCAAATTCTAATATGCCTTACTTCAAATTGGATGTTAAGTTTGAGTTACCAATTTATAATGGAGATTTAGATGCTGAAAAGTTAGACAATTGGATCAAGCAGCTTGAAGTATATTGCAGGGTGCAGGGCATTAATGATGACCCTTCCAGGATTCAATTGGCCACTTTGAGAATGAGTGGAATTGCTCTTACTTGGTGGGAGAGCAAGATTCAGCAAGATCTTCGAAATAATGGTAAAATCATTTCAGTTTGGAATGAATTCATTGAAGTATTAAGGAAGCAATTTTATTCTTTAGGCCATATTCAACAATTAACCATGGGTTGGCAAATGTTTAGACAAGCTAAAGGACAAATGGCATTCAAGATTATACTCATGAATTCAGAAAAAGGGCTATTGCATTGAATGTTGCATTAGATACACAGGAAACTCTTCTTAAGTATATTGGTGGCATGCATTCTTATTTAAGACATACTTTGTTGATGTTTAACCCCAGAAATTTGGATGATGTATGTGTTCAAGCTACCCATTTAGAAGCCAGGGGTAAGCATGCTAATGATACTTTTGGGAAGAAATCTTTTAAATTTGACAGCAAATCGAAAGGTCAAGATAAGGGGAAAAAGAAGATGGCTACTGTTAAGAAAGAGGGTGAAAAGCCTACATGTTCGCATTGTCAGAAGGGACATGATGTCTCTAAGTGTTGGAAACTTCATCCAGAGTTAAGGCCAAAGAAGTACGGAGGAAACAAAGATAAAGGCAAAGCAAAAGCTACTGCAGCAATTATTCAGGACTTGGGATCCGACTCAAGTGATGAAACAAAGGTTACAGCTATCAGAATCCAGGGTAAGAATAAAAGTATCTCACTTCCCATTGATGCAAAATCAAGTTCTAGTGCAAGTACAAATCTGCCATCTACTTCTAAGCAAAATGATAAAGATAGAAGTGCACTGTTTCATGTTCGTGTCATTGTGAATCACACAAAGATTGATACATTGTTTGATAGTGGTTCACAAGTAAATCTGATATCAGAAGAAGTGGTTAAGAAATTGCATTTAGTTACTATGCCTCATGAAAAACCCTATCCTCTTGGTTGGGTTACTAATGATACACAATTACAAGTTACAAAGAAATGTGTATTGAAGTTTGCAATTACTGAAAAGTTCATGGATGAGGTAGAATTAGATGTAGTACCACTTGACATTTGTGGGATAGTACTTGGGAATCCATATTTGTATGAACTGAAAGCAGTCTTTTATAGAGAGCAGAATAAGTATCATCTTTTTAAATATGGTGTGGAATATATTGTGCGAGCACATAAGACAAGAACAAACCTAGCAATAGTTTCTGCAGGACAAATGAAGAGGCTGGTAAATGCTAGTAAGAAT
>LPNX010055485.1:0-32957 GCA_001517045.1 Pseudotsuga menziesii
GGCTCGGGTTGATGTATTTTTTGGTAGCATGATGTTGTTTTTGAAAACTAGGATTGCATCTTAAAGGTCCATCATCTTCTTGCACTGACCCATAGACTAGATGAATAACTGTGATAGAGCTTATGGAATCATGTGCTTGGAAATGTCTCCAAATATACATCATATCATAGATTCTGCTGAATATCCATTTGAACTTTGGAAAAAATTGGAAAAATATTTTGATATGCAGGAAGTAGAATATGAAGCATGGAGCGAACCCATCATCTCCTCATGTGCTCTCTCTCAAGATGTCTTGGCCTCTACATTCTTTGATGAAATTATTTACGATGAACAAGTTTTGCATACAGATCATGTTGATTCTACCCTCTTTGATTCGAATTCTTCCTCCTTCAACGAAGAAGAAAATATTGAAGAACAATGTTTTTCTACGTCTCTCAAAGATATTGATGATGAAAAAGAAGTGATAGATGGATATTCTATTGTTATTTATGATGATTCACTCACACATTCATTTTTCTCTATGTCTTCTATCTTAGATTCTGAGATCTATGTGCCAAATCCTTCACACTTTGTGCATAACTCTCACATTAATGGTGCGGAACCCAGTGAATTACAGGATGTTTGCTTAGTGATATCAAGTCCTATTAGTGTCTTTCTACTTACCTTACTTGATCGCATGTGCTTCTACATCTCCTCCTTTGTTCTTGGCATCAATACTCAAAGCCTCCTTGAATATTTTGAAGATCTCCTTCCTTCCTGCGTTCATACTTCTACTACAAAGGATTCATTATAAGTGTATTCCCATGAGTCTACTGATATGATTATATATGTTCTTTTGGATTCCTTGGAATATATATCAAACCATGGAGCCCATGTATTCACACTCTTTGATACTATGCCTTCTCTATGTTCCTACGTGATCACTTGCACACATCCTCTATGTGTAAATGAAGTTGGAGACCTCATACATTCGCTTGGAATCTTATTTTACCTATATGGAGATGATTTCATCTCTATTGGTTTGAATTTAAATTCATTACATCATCTTAGATCTGATTACAACTCTCAAGACCTTTCACAACATTAGATCTCAATTGTTCTACATGGTCCTAGTTTCCATCTTGCAGTTGTCATTGATCCAGGTGAGCAGATTTATCTTCTTCCCAAGAAGAATATTCCTACAGACATCAGTATTTAGTTTGAAGCATCATCCACAACATTTTTTTGTTTTCCTCTCATTTCCTTTCTTGAGGGAGGATTTTCCCCTTGTGGTTTTTCCACTTTGCTCATCTTTTTTTTTTGGACATAATAATTGTTAAAGGGTGACCATAGCCTCATTGTTGGGCCCTATATACACCTATATTTTTTGCATACCATCATAAATCCATACAAAGGGGGGTTTTGGGAATATAATAAAACCACTCATAACATAGGATAAAATATTTAATCATTATTTGATTAAATTCCTACCCATTAGCTAATTAGTTGGAATCTACTTGCACCTTAAAGTCAACACATGCCATCTATACCCCAAGAATGATTTATTTCTGATTTTAGATTGATCTTGACCACTTTATTGACTCCCAAACTTAGTATATGCGCTTTCCTACATATTCTATCGTATTCCACTTTTATCCAGCTTTTATGTGGATAAGGGAAATCTAGTTAACTAGGAAACTAGTATATTTTGTTGCCAACCCATCCTCCATGAATTTCTATCCATATTCTAGTATCAACATGTTTTTCCATCACTCTTGATAACTCACTCATGATTTTACTAATTCATGAGGTCCTTGACTAATTTGGGAAGTGCTTTAGCCACCTTTGGGGGTTTATCATATTTGGTAGAGGCTTATTTGTGAGCTAGAAATGAGTTATCTTCCATAAACTCAAATATCCTTTATAAGGATGTATTACCATTGTAATAATATTAATTGTCATTTATTGATCATTCATTAATGTGTGTTCATTAATTCTTCTTCTTCTCTCCTTATGCTAATTCTTTGCAATTCCTAGTGAGGTTAATTGTGTGCTTAGATTCTTAGCTTGTTTATGGAATTGATGTTGCCATCAAGGATTTAGAATACTCACAATTACTTGGTATTTATTAGGAAATAATATTTTCCCAATCAAGTTAATGATCAAATCATCCATAGTAGAGTCATCATCATAACCTAATCCCGAAGAAACCATAGCAAGCAAGCATTATTATAGTTGGTCATCAATCTTACAAAATTGGTTGTCCCTAATACGAAAGAAACCATAGTAACCACGCAGTGTTGTCCCAATGTGTAAACATCCAACTTATTTTCCACAACAAACTTTGTACAACTTAATTAATTACATCGAAATAAAAAATGGTTACTATGGTTGATTTTGTATTAGGTTATATTGACACCGAAAGAAAAATAAATCTTACAAAATTACATAAGAAAAATGACTATATGGGAAGCTTAGTTTAACAGCTGCAAAAATCAACCATCCATAATACTTAAACAAAATAGAATTAACAACATAACAATGATTTTTATTCAAGTTTTCAATTTTCTCAAATTAGGAGTATCTTTAGAATCAAAGATTATGAAGGCACTCCTTAATAATCTTTATCAAGAAATTATTAAGGTAGGAAGGTGATATCATCTTTTATTGACTTAACATAATAAAAAAATAAGAAGGCTGTTGGCTTCCAACAAATGGTGACATGCATGGGTGAACCAAT
Organism: Pseudotsuga menziesii; assembly: GCA_001517045.1. Taxonomy (NCBI): domain Eukaryota; kingdom Viridiplantae; phylum Streptophyta; class Pinopsida; order Pinales; family Pinaceae; genus Pseudotsuga; species Pseudotsuga menziesii. The sequence goes on from LPNX010055485.1 coordinate 2,720, forward strand.
TATGTTTGTTCAACTTCTTCCAAGGGATTGAGTAAAATATGGTCTACTCTCTACCCTGAGAAATCAGATAATCTCAATTTGAAACAAATCAGGGTATATCGATTTGAAAAACAAACACCTCATGCTTGAAATATGAAACCATCAATCTAGGGACAGATTTAAATCCTGAGCAAGTCAACTTAGTCATAGATTGTACCCCATTAGAAAAATAGCCTTCATAAAATTGTTTAGAGAATAAAAGGATGTCTTTGCATGGACCTATGGCGATCTTAAAAACTTCAACCTGCAAATTATGCATCACATGATTCCAATGAAGCAAGCATCAAAAATATTTCAACAAAAACTCAGAAAGATGCACCCCACACTATAACCGACAGTTAAAAAGGAGATAAATGAATTCCTATATGATAAAATCATTTTCAGAGTTCACCAAACCCAATGGGTGGCTAACTTAGTCCTCATTCAGAAAAAGAACGATGACATTCGACTTTGTGTCGATTTTTGTAACCTTAATAGGTCATAAAAAAAATACAACTATCCACTCCTACATATGGAGAAGATTCTCCAAAAGGTTTCCGGTTTCGAAATGATACCGTTACTTGACGGTTTGTCGAGTTATAACCAGATCTTAATCTCTCCTAATGACCAATTGAAGACTACACTCAGAACTCCATGGGGAACTTACGCATATATAGAAATACGTCGTTCGGCCAAATTAATGCCGTGGATACTTTTCAGTGGGATATGGATATATCCTTTAAGGGTCTAATCAACCATGTTGTGGTTTTTTGCCTTGATGACACTACAGTCTTTTCAAAACACCGAACCGATCACATCCTTTATCTTAGAAAATTTGTTGTGTTGTAGAAATTTTGGGATATCACTCAACCCCAAAAAAACAATATTTGTTGTGATCCAAGGGATCTTGTTAGGTTGTGTAGTGACAAACAAGGTTTTGTTGTACTTAAACCATTTAGACATTTCCTCCCTTACCTCCTAAAGTCTAGAACTAAAGTTATCGTTCCATGCCCCGATGTGAGGAATTTATTAGTACAAATGATTTGGGTGAAAAAATAGCTCCTTGGATGGCATCTCTTCAAGAATATGACTTTGAAATCAAGCCTTCCAAGGTGGTAAAAGGGAAAGGTCTTTGTAGGCTATCTATTGAATCAACTCATTTATGTGTGGATAACTTTGATATTACATAAATGGATATCTAATCCAAAAGAAAATTTATTTTATCCCTCCTCAAGATTCTTGGTACTCAGACATAATATTTTTTCTTTAAAGAGGAAGCATTCTAAATAATTTAAAACCTAAGAAAATAAGAGCATGCAGATTAAAATCAGCTCCTTATCAACTGATAACTAATATCCTTATTAAGAAAAAATCAGATGAAGTATTCCTTCATTATCTTGATAAAGAGGAAACTGAATCAGTTTTAAAAGAGTTGCACCCTGGCCTCGCTAGTGATTTCAGAGGCGGTACCACTACACATAAAATACTGAGGGTTGGTTACTATTGTCTTACCTTGTTCAAATATTCTTATGCATATGTTTTAAAATGTTAAGACTGTTAAACAGCTGATGGTAGGGTTATGAAGCATGATTTTCCACTACAACCAGTTTTAGTGGAAAGACCATTTCAGCAGTGGGGTCTTGATATAGTTGGACCAATTAATATGCCCTCATCCATGCAGCATAAGTATATTATCACCGCAATCGATTATTTTACCCGGTGGTCAGAGACATCACATTTTCGTGTAGTAAATACCAATTAAGTTATTATTTTTCTATAATATTCTATTATTACTGGGTTCGGTGTACCTGAATCTTTAGTATTTGATAATGCTTCTTATTTGTCCTCTTTGGAACTAACAAAGTTCACTTTAGAGAAGGATATCAGGGTTATATATTTTGTAGGTTACTACCCTCATGGTAATGTCTTATCTGATTCCACCAATAAGAATTTATTGAAGATTCTGAAAAAAACCATCGCCACACATCACTAAAATCGGCATACTTCCTTACACAATGCACTTTGGGAGGATAGGGTAACCCCCAGATATGCGATAGGAAACTCACCTTTGTTTTTGGTCTATGGTACTGAAGCCATTCTACCTCCCAATATTTTATTACCCTCTCTACAGTTGGCACAGTCCGTTAAGGATGTAAATCACTCCACTATGGAGAAAAGGATTAATACTTTGATTAAGTTAGAATAAGATAGGGAGGAAGCCAAATGACCTTTTTTTAAACATCAGCAGATCATGAAACATTGGTTTGATTAGGATCCGATTCTAATAGAGATCTGCAATTAGGTGATTTAGTTTTAAAATGGGACAAAGCACATGAGGACAAGGGTGAGCATACCAAGTTTCAACGCATCTCGATAGGAACTTATGTTATTGCTCAGAAAATGGGCCCAAGCACTTTTAGAATCCAGACTTTGGAGGTTCAGTTTGAAACCTTTCTAGTGAGTGGAATGATTCTTAAAAAATATTTCCGTTAATTTCTATCAGATCATTAAACTTGTACATAATTTATTTTTATTTTCTTTTAATAATTGAAAATTTTATTTTTCTCCGGTTTGGTTTGCTCATATTTTCATCATTTATGCTGAAGTAACTTAAGTGTTAAATAATGTACATCTCTGTCGTTTTTCCTTTTTCCTTTTGCTTATACTCATTTCATCTGTAAATAATTCCACTTGCCATGACAGACACTTTTAGAGTAAATCCATATCAACTTCTTAAAAGAGATCATCTTCATTTTGATAGGGAATCATTAATTCCATGAAATTTTGAAATCACGATGTATTTATGAGTTGCTTATTGTGAGACAAGGTATTTGTGAATAAATAAATCCCCGTGGTTTAAGTTCTAGTTTTTTTATTTATTCAAGGTAATTGTGATAAGAGATGGTCTATGGCCCTTCCCAGACAACTAAGATTTACTTAAATTTGAAACAAATCAATTATGAACATCAAATATTTGTAAATGTGGTCAAAATTAGCCCTCAGCATCACGTCTTGCTATTATAGTGAAAATAACCGATAAACTATATCTTTAAATCCTTGTACTCAAAAAATATTTACAAATATGAATTATTAGTCATCTTTCAAGGTCATTTACAATCTAGAAAATTGCTTGATTTGTTCCATTCATAAAATTTTTGCTTCTATGAAATTGGGAACCGAAGGTCTCAATAATAAGTCGGTCCACTCAGGATCATGGGAATCATTGATATGACATTACCAAAATCCAGTTTCCAGGTTACGGGAGAGATAGGGGGTCTCAATAATGAGCCAGCCTACTCATTTTTTATGATGTTTGTGAGTGATGTTGTCCTTTGATTACTGATATAGGGAAACGATTCCTTATTTTATAAAGCATAAAGAATTGAAAAGTTTAAGTGAATAAAATATAAATGAGTAATTTTAATAGTTATTTTATGGATGGAACATGTTTGAGACATTTTCAAAAAAATAAATGGCTATATCTTTATATTGATGATTTTGATTATCTTCAAATTTTGGGTATTGAGTTTTAACGAGGTAATATTATCCAGCTTATCCACGAAGCTAAAATATTTATTAATGGTGTGGGGAGGGATATGAATGTGTTGACAAGTATAAAATTATCAAATATAATCAAACACTGATTTTTTCGGATTGAGATTATTTGATTTCTCAGGGTAGACACTAGACCATATTTTACTCAATCCCTTGAAAGAAGTTGAAAAGAGATAACTAGTTCACCCACTCACATTGCCATTTGTTGGAAGCCAACAACCTTCTCATCTTTTTAGTATGTGAAGTCAATAAAATATGATATCAGCTTTCTACCTTAATAATTTCTTGAGAAATATTATTAAGGAGTGCCTTCAAAATATTTGATTCTCAAGGTACTCCTATTTGAGGAAATTTAACACTTGAAAAAAAAATCATTGTTATGTTGTCAATCCTATTTTGTTTAAGTATCATGGATGGTTGATTTTTGCAACTGCTAAACTATGCTTCCCATGTAGTCAATTTTCTTATGTAATTTTGTAATATTGATTTTTCTTTCAATGTCATTATAACCTAATATCAAAGAAACCATAGTAACCAATTTTTCTTTCGGTGTCATTAATTAGGTTGTACAAAGTTTGTTGTGGAAAATAACTTGGGTGTTTACACATTGGGACAACACTAACGAGTATTCAGGTCTGACTCAAGTGCATTTAACAACTACAAAATATCTTGATTGGGGTTCTTTCTATCCCATTCACCTTCCGTGAACCCGGTGGGACCCTATCCGAGTTTTCACTCTCGTTGATACCAGCATTATCACCTCAGTTGGTACATAATATGAGGCATTACAACTACACTGTATCGATAATGGGTTTGGTGTTGCATATCGAGTAGCACAATATCATTGAGTTTTCTTGAGTCTCCTTCAACAAAGTCGAGGGTAATCCAATTTGGTCCTTTGCACCTATTCACTTGAACATTTACTCTTTTGTTAAGTTAACATTCCTAGTTAACTTGTTTCAGTTTTTGCAGGTATCGGACCTCTTCTGTTGCAGGATATTTTTGTGCATAAACTTGAGAAGGCATTCCTAGGTAAGCATTACCCTCTATCTAGTTTGGAACCCCTAGGGTTTTTGAGTTCGGAATAGGTGTTAAGGCTGAGGTTTATGGATTGCTTGTGCTATTGAATCCCACTTCCATGGTGAGATATCTTTGACAAACCCTAATTTTCCTTTAGTGAGGGATTTGTAAGTCACTACAAGACTTTTGCAATAATTTTTCTTCCTTGATTTTTTAAGGGTTGTTAAACCCATAATGGATTGTGTTAATATATATGTGTGTGTGTCTGTATATGTGTGTTTGAGTGTATTAGTGTGGCTTAGACATCTGAGAATGCAACAAATTGGTCATCTCTTGCTTGATCTTTTGGAAAAATTTCAAATCTGAAAAATATTTATTGGGTGAAGAAAATGTATCTATCTAGTTTTACTTTTGAACTATTACAATTATAAATACTATCCTCACACTTTCTGTGTTTTCTACCTTGGCTGCAAATTTGTTAACTCATACTCAAAATGTACTTTTAATTATATGATGGGCTTATAAAATTCTTAGCACTTCTATCTTGAATGAATTATAAAATTATTGATATTTTCTTTGATAGCCTACGAGTTTTACTTAGATAGTCCTATGGCTTGGAATTATTTTAAGAGATGTGTATTGAGTTGTATGTTGACATTTCAACCGACTGTGTTCTTAGTGGTTGAAACTGGTTAATTTGCTTAGAATTTTAAAGGCAATGAGAAGGGTTAGTCTCAATCATGTAGGGTTTGATTGTGAATACATTTAAATGGGCATAGGTCAACCGAGTTGATATTATGGTTATTACCTCTACTGACATAATACTAGCATAGTTAAACTATTTTTTTATAATTGAATGAGCTCCAACCCTTATCTAATTCTCGGTTCGAACTTATCTTGGAAAATCATTCAATTGACACCTTGTATCGTAAAATATAATATTAAATATTACCTAATTGATGCTCGGTGCTGTAATAAGATTATTTCACAGGATTTTGCTTCTGTTTACTTTCATTCTGACAATAGTTTATTCTATTAGATCGTATGCAAATGTGTATATAACGAGTCTCACTAAATATTTTTTTCATAGTTTTTCATGAAACATTTTTACGTTTACACAAGGATAAACTGAAGTAAAACAATTTTACAATTTTGTAATGCATCGAACCTTTTTATTTTACATTTTGAGCATTGTTCATACAACCAGCATGAACGTGGGGATTGCGATTTTTTCTAGAATTAAGAATCCTTTATCCATTGTGTTAGGGTTTCACTTGCAAGAGTTTTCTCGTGGAGAATACCAAACTTAAGTACTTTTTTACATTCACATTTTAAAAAAATAAAGGTTTACATTTTGAAATAATATTATCAAACCGATAGAATAATTAATGCAAATAAAAGAAGAGTTATATATATATATACCCAATCAAATGGAGCGACTTTTGATAAGTTGAATTATAAAACCGTAAATATGGCTTATCTACAAATTAACAATGGTATTGGGTATTTAGCATCCCCGCTCCACCCAGCATTAGGAAAACTTGAATTCAAGTGACTTACAAGATTCCATCCCCTTTCCCAGAACTCAGATTTAGCAAGTTGAACATTTCTATTCAAGTGCCACGGAATATAGTAGGGAAAATTACTTCCTAGAGCTTGAAATCTGTGAGTTCCTAATAACTCTAAACTTGCAGATCCTGATAGCTCTCAATTCCCCACATCCTGGTATCTTTAAAATTTATACAGATCCTAATAGCTCGCATTAATTAGAATGTCGATAGCTCACTTTTATCATAGATCCTAGTGGCTTTAATTTATCGTATATCATTGTAGCTCACATTGATCACAGATGACAGCTCATTTCTATCAAAGCTTGAAATCTCTCCTTATTTCTATTTTCCCAAAAATGGTAGGGGTTTTTCCCCTATCCATGTTTTTTTAATAAATTTTCCTAGGACTTTCTTGGCTAATAACTACACTTTCTCTATTTGTCCCCTTAACCCCTTCGAGATGAGTAAAATTTAATCCATTAACTTAAATGAGATTTTTGTCAATTCACAATAGGAATTCTCATAACTGTATAGAAATTTAATTAAAATTATTGAATTATTATTTATTGGCATTCTTGTTTAATGTCATCAAAGTCATAAACTTATCAAATTAGATTACCATTATTTATTATTTAATTTGTGGTTTTGTATTAGATACCTAATCATACCTAATCATAGCAATTTGTGTTGGTTGTAAGTTCAATTAATATTCATATTTTATTAAAATTAATAAACTTAATAAATTTTGAACATAAGAATAAAATTTAACATCAATCTAAATAATAATTTTTCCTTTTTTTCTTAACGTAGAATAGATCAAAGTTGATCTAAATGGACGTTAACTATCATCATCATATATATGTATTTCTAAAAAATAAATATTTTATTTAATTTTTAATTATTTTAATAAAATATTCAATTAAATAAAGAATTTTACTCAAATTTTTGAGTTATTTAGATGAGCTTAGTTTAGTATATACAAATTTTAATGAAAAAAGAAAGAATTTTTTGAGTTAAAACACTTTCTTTTATCTAAAAATTCTAAAGATACTATCATTTTAATTTTAAATTGTTTGCATAAAATATATCATTCCAATGACATAACTTAATATGAGAAATGTGAAATTCTAAAATTTTAAAAAGTAAACACTTAATGGAAAACTATTTTTTAAATCAAAAGCATACTTTAACACACATAAGTGGAATGAGACCAAAGCTTTTTAGTACTTTCATTTGAAGAGAAACCCAAACAAACAATTGGGATCACCACCATTTATCTACTTGGTACTTCCATTTGAAGAAAAGTTTGATAAAAAGAAATTGAAAAATCATAAAGTGTGAGAATTTGAAATTATATATTTAGTAAATTTTGTAAATAATTGAAATTTGATGTAATACATTGCAAAACAATAAAAAAATTAATAAATATGATATTTATATTTAGGCTTTGCCTTATGATTAATATTAATCTTAATATTATTTGTCATAGTGATAAAAAAGATAAAAAGTTTAAAGAAAAATATATTTTATATATAATTCAAATATTACTTTATAAATATGTTAAAAATGCTTGTATTTATAAAAACAAAATAAAAATCACATTAATTTAAAATCAATTTCCCTAAAATTTATTTTCAACAAACTTAATTTTTTAAATATTAATATTTTATTAAAAATAATTTAATTTTTTAATTATAAATGAATGTGCTTTATAAAAAGTGTAAATTTACTTTAGTGCTTTATATAAGATTACACATTGATTTAACTTGTATTATGTTTACATTTATTCTTAATAGTAAATCTATGTTGCACAGTAGGGTTGTTTAATATAATAAGGTTGTAACAATGATATTTTTTAATAGATGTTTTTTTATAAAATATGTTAAATTACTTGGGTGTTTCTCATAGGGTTATACATCGATTCAACTAGTGTTATAATAACACGTATTCTCTATTCTATGTTAAGAATTAACTTCTAACCTAAAACCCAGGAACTTCCTCACGTTACCTATAGATTTTAGTTTTTAATTACAAAGTTTGAACTTCACATTTCTCATAGATTTTAGTTTTATTACAATTTTTGTTTTGTTACAATGTACATTACATTGGAAAACATATATATGCTAGGATAAAAAACCATGATATAGTCATCACGATGCTACATCATCTTATAGAACACACATAATCAATATAGGATTATTCAGGTATCTATAAATAAAATATCCTTATACAAAACTTCCACTACAATACCATAAAAAGATATGAACATAAATTCCACTTTTTAAAAGAAACTTAAGAATAATCCAACTAAGCTAGCCTATAGGAACAATTTAAAGTGGATCTTCTAATCATATATATCTTACCTGAGAATTTTGCTTCTTATAGGTTTAATGTCAACATGCATGTATACGTAAACATGTATTTTTTATTTTTTATTTTTTTGTAACTAGGGGAATTAACAACTGGGGCTGGGATGGTACTCCAGTGACACGGGGTCCAGAGATCCATTCCTACTACCACTATACCCCTATGTTCCCCACACCCACCCATAAGACATGGGACACATGTAAACCCGGGTGGGATTTGATCTCGTGACCTACATTTACAACAAGTGACTTCATATCAATCGAACACCAATGAGCCACACCCATCTGGGCTATATATGAGCCAATCTTATTCTTATATATATATATATATATATATATATATATATATATACTTTGTGTTTATGCCAATATATGCGTATGTAAAAAACCCAATTTCCTCTATTCTACTTTGGAAAATGTGGTAAAAATAATTTTTTAACTTCGATTAAACAAACTCAAAATGTTAGTGTCTCTAATCACATGACAAGATGGAATATTGATAAGGTAATTTTCTATAATTTATACATAAAATTACCGATAGATCTCTTCTAATAAATTTTACCATGAATGATTCAGACCTTTAATTGAAATAGGCCAAATCATAAATTCTAAGAGATCCTTGGTTATTTTTTTAGCCAAGCGCTTATATTCTAAATAATAAAATACCCTCACTCATGTAGCTTCCAGCATAAAGTCTTGTCACATAATCACACTTAATATTTTTTATAATCTAGGGGCATGGCTACATTTACAATATATATATATATATATAATATTTTTTATAATCTAGGGGCATGGCTACATTTACAAAATATATATATATATATATATAGAGTAAATGTAGCCATGCCCCTAGATTATAAAAAATATTAANTGTGACAAGACTTTATGCTGGAAGCTACATGAGTGAAGGTATTTTATTAATGTATCTAATTGTATGGAACATAAATACAACATGGTTTCCTCATATCAAGGATCATTCATAATATATATTGAATGCTTATAACATTCAATTCATATTTAAATACACTTTTGATATTAACTTAGTCATTTTTGTTAATCTTACAACTTAATTTCTATCTTGTTTGATTATCATAACATAAGTTAATCATTTATTCTTACCCATCTATTATACTTATCCATCTATACTTATTGACTCTTGATATCATCATCACAACTTTGAATTGCATTTATTCATGCAATAATATGGTATAGATGGATAAGAGTAAGGAGTGCACCTACTCTTATCCATAAAGGATTTAACATCCATCCATCTTAAGTATATATGGATGTTACTAAGAGTAAGGTGGTATAGATGGTATACCATAAAGGGTTTAACATCGATATATACCATCTTCTTCATGCAATAAGATGGTATATATGGACAAGAGTAAGGAGTGCACCTTACTCTTATCAATAAACTTCATCAGAATAGTTATGTCATTCTTACTCTCCTTTATGGAAAGTATTACATGTTAAACCCCTTATGGGGACTATTACAAGATGGTATAGATGGATAAGAGTAAGGAGTGCACCCTACTCTTATCCATAATTATCATATGTTGTTTGGGGTTTAACATGTAATACTCTCCTTTATGGAAAGTATTACATGTTTTTATTTTTTCTAATCTAATTCAAATTGATTAAGATCATTATTTAAAAAAATAACAAGAACAATAAGATGCATAATATAGAGAAGATACACAAGACACAAATATTTTTCTCATGGAAACCATAAAGGAGAAAACCCCACAAAATTCCTCATAATAGTTTCGTCACTAAGACAATATCCCAAGATGGAAAAACCCAAGCATAAGATGTCTTCTATGGATTTCTCTCTCTCTCTCTCCTCCTTGATCTTCTCTCTCTCCTCATGCAAACTTGAGTGAGTGAGTGAGTGTGTGTATAAATAAGGGATGGTTCCTCTCTATTTCTACCCTTCAAGTGACTAACCTTACAACTTGACTGGATCGACATGTTACCCTAACTAGGTCAACTTCTCCTAGATGGACCTAAAAATACATTTATTCTATTTTACTTGGGGACCACTTCCATGAATTATAATGGAGGGTTTACAGCAACTACCATAGACAATAATGGCATCCTAAAAGGAGGGAAACACATCTCTAATGGGGGTACACAAATATACAATAATAATATACATTAAAATATCTTCTGAAGTTACAATTACAACAACACTCCCTCTTAAATAGGAAGGTATTATATTGCCACAGTCATCAATACATTTAGTCGTATCATCATAGTTGAAGCATCATCGTAGTTCTCATCTTGTTGATCATTGAATAGTGACATATGTTCGTCTATCCTTCATACGAAGTTTCTATAGAAACAACCTTGTTTCATGCTGGGTGTAGGCCTAGTCCTCATCTAGTTCTTCATCATATGTGTAGGTACAACCCAAGAGCATTCATTGCATTTCCACTACAAACACATGTGTTTCCTACCATTGTCTATTCGTATCTGCTTCATCTCGGCATGGTACAAGGAGCACAACCCAAATGCATATCATTGACCACCTATGTTCTACCAAACATAAAAGCACACCAGGACTCATTATGTCACCAAGAAAACTTGTGTTTACTATTGTGCGAGAATGTCCTAGGAGTACACAAAGTGTATTATGTCTCACTACAGTCAACCTACATTCTACAAACATAGGAGCACACTAGGACTTATTTACATCACCAAGACAACCTATTTCTACCACTATGAGAGAACCGCCAAGGTGCACACCAAGTGCCTTGTGACATATCATCACCTCCAACATGGGACCACATAAGGACTGATTATGTCCAAACAACTTGTGTACCATTCTAGGAATTTTATGTTCGAGGATAGCCTCAAGGATGAATTACATCTAAGAAAAAACTGCATACCATGTGAGGACTGATTACATGAAAATATGACCTTCTAGGACTCATTACATCTAAGGAAAACCTGTATACCACACCAGGACTGATTACATCCAAAGAAGACCTCACAAGACTGATTAAATCATGACACAACCTGCATATAATGCCAATACTAATTACATATTGGGACAAGATGTATACCTACCCATGTGAGATATTGTACTTATTCAGCTGCATCTTCCAATATTCTCATCATCTCCAGCATGGGAGAACACCAGGACTAATTACATCACCAAGAAAACCTGCACCTCCATCCATGTGAGAACTCATCACTTCCTTTTTCTAGGGTCCTCCGTCTGGAGAACACCAAGTCTCTCTCTGAAGTATTTGAACTTCACTCTGACTAGTGTCTTGGTAGATGCATTCGCTATATGGTCATCCATCACCACGTACTGGAGCTTCGCTTCTCCTCTCTGCACCATATCCCAAATATAGTGATACTTGATCTCTATGTGGTTCAACTTGTGATGGAACACCAGATTTTCTAACAACTTCAAACAACTCTGGTTGTCACAAAAGATACAAGTCACCTCTTATTCGATATCAAACAAATCATATAGTAGCTTTCAAATCCATACTTCCTAACAACTAGACAAACAAGATGCAACATATTCTACTTCGGCTATACTCAGCACCATGCAAGACTTCTTCCTTCTAAACAAGGAGATCGTATCGGATCCCAAACTAAAGAAGCATCCTGAAGTGTTATTCCTATCAACGGTGTTTCCTTCCCAATATGAATCAACATAACCATGAAGGTTAATATTTTGATCCGCATCATACTTGAGCCCATAATCAAATGTACACTTTAGGTACCTTAATACATACTTTTTAGCTACTCAATGTAAATGTCTCAGATCTATCAGGAATTAGCTCAGGGTGTTCACAACAAAGCATATGTCTAGTCATGTATTCATCGGGTGCATAAATGAACTGATCAATCAATGATATATCACACAATAGCTTCAAGTTAAATTCCATAGGTGTGGTTATCTCCTTGTAGTCTTGCATTTCGAATCTTTTCATATTCTCCACTGCATACTTTCCTTGACCAAGGAATATTCCATACGTTCTCTGCCATACCTCCATTCCTATGAAATAGTGCATCGTCCCATGGCATTTCATCTCAAACTCAGTGTCCATATTCCTCTTTTCATCTACAATGAATTCATCCTCTCCTGTCAGAAATAGGTCATCAACATATAGCAAGAGCATCACTAGTATTCCACCTTCAACCTTAAAGTAAAGGTTGGAAATTTCTTTATTCTTGGTCAATCCTAAGCTCATCAGGATTTTTTCCATCCTCCTATATCATGTCTTGGGTTCCTATTTCAATCTGTACAAGGATTTCTTCAATTTGAAAACAAGTATTTTCTTGTCATGTGTCTCAAATCCTAGTGGTTGCTCCACGTACACTTCCTCCTAGACTACACCATTCAAGAATTTTGTCTTGCCATCCATCTAGCGTACCTTTCATTTCATTACTACTACCAAATCAAGTATACATATTATGGAAGTGTATCTCGCTATGGATCCAAATGTCTCCTCTCAGTCTATGGCTTCTTTCTGGTAGAAGCCATGTGCCACGAACCTTTCCTTGTGTTTTTTAATTCTACCATCTGCAGCATGCTTGATCTTGTAGATCCACTTAGAATTCATGAAAGACTTCCCTTCCGGCATTAGAAAAATCTCCCATACATCATTCTTCATAATAGGTTGGTACTCCTTGATCATGGCATCCTTCCATTCTTTTTTTTTTCTGCAGCCTCTTCATAGTTGGAAGGTCATTTATCAATAATGTCACATAGCAAGGACACATAGTTGTTGCATGGTTTTGGTTTCTTCCTTTCTGTATGTATCACATATGGTGCTCCATATCTTTATGCTTCTTGTAGTAGCTCTCATTCCCATGTTGGTTTTCTCTTGTGGGACTTCTTCTTGTGAAGTGGTTCTACATTCTCTTGTGGTTCTAACATGTTGTGATATTCGTGGTCTTTTGGAATTGTTTCTTCTAGTGTTGTGTCAGACTCTTGTTGCTTTGGGTTCTTTGTCTTCTATAATAGGTAGTTTTCTGGATTTAGAGTATGTTGAGTCTTCATCAAATGTTATGTCTCTATTGATATCGATATTTTTGAATCTTGGGAAGTATATTTAGTAGGAATTATAAGTGTCACTGTATCTTACGAATATCCGCTTCCTCCTAGAAGGATTCAGCTTGGTCCTCTTTTCCTTTGGGATTTTCATGTACACTGGGAAGCCAAATATTATGAGATGGATGAGTTATGGTTTCTCTCATGAGAAATCTGTTTCGGGAGTCTTGTTGTTGAGTACTAGGTGAGGAGTACGGTTTTGTACATACACAGTTGTCCTTGCTACTTTTTCCTAAAGGTGCATCAAAATATCCTATTCATGTAGCATTGCCTTAGCTACTTCCATTATAGTTATGTTCTTTCACTCCATAACACCATTCTGTTGAGGATTATATGGAGTGCACAACTCCCTCTTAATCTCATATTCTCTATAGATTTCCTTGAATTCTTCTGAGGTGAAATCTCCACCGTTATCTGACCCTGGAGTCTTGATCTTCCTTTCAATTTGGTTTTCAGGCAAGGATTTGAATTCCTTGAACTTGTGGAAGACTTCATTTCTCCCTTTCAAGAAATATATCCAAGCCTTACATAAGAAATCATCTATAAAGGAAAAATACTATACATATCAGCTTAATGAGCTCGATGACATGGGCCCACAGACATCAGAGTGGATTATGTCCAGTATTCCTTTTTACTTTCTCTCACTGTTGGGAAATTAATTCTTTACGTTTTTTCCTTGCACACATCCCTTGCAAATTCCTTCATGATTTGTCTAGATTTTTGGAAGTCCTAAAACTAATTTTCTTGCAATCGGTATTGCTCTATAGTGCACTTGTACAAGCCTTATGTGCCATAGTTATTTTGGTTCCATAGAGTCACGAACCAATGCTTGTTCAGGTTGTCCCTTAAACTTGTATAATGCTCCCTCTTGCTCTCCAATCATTGTTGCATCGTCTATTGTCTTTCCTTTTGGACACATTAGGACTTTGCCATCAATGAATGCAAATCGTGTGCCCATTTCCATACATTGCAAGGATGAAGAGATGATTCTTATTCAATCCTGAAACATATAGCACATATTTCATATTCAAATATTTCCCAGAGTCTAGCTTGTAGGAACCTTCTCTACTTTCATTTATGGGGTATTAATATCCATCCCCAAGTTTCACTTTGTGAGGTGACTCATGCCCAGATAGATTTACAAATGATTCTTTGTATCCCATCATATGCTTGGATTCCCCACTATATACAAGCCAATCATTTCTTCCATGTGAGATAGTGCTCGTGAGTGTTGAGATAAGAACATATTCCGATATCACTTGAAGAATCAATTTTTTCTTTGAGTCTCTTTATTGTTGGTTCATCATCTTCAGTAGTGTTAGAATGGTGTATATTCTTATTTGACTTCTTGTTGAAGGAGCCTTTGTTTCACGAAAATAGTTGGATTAATGTCTCTTCTCATCACAAGTATAGAATCAAATGTTGGAAGAGACTCTTCTAAAATTATTTTGTCTTTTGTAATGATGGTACTCCCTTTTGTTGTGATGGTGATCATTCTTCTTTCTATGATATCTTGTGGTTTTCGCTATGAGGGCTTGATCTTCAATTTATCCCATCTTCTATTTTCTTGTTATGAGCCGAGATTCTTATTGTGTACTTTCTTCCTAGAGTATACTGAATATGGACAGCCTTCTATTGCTTCCTTTCACACACCTAGGGGGGAACATGGCAGAAATATTCAAGCCACTTAGTGTGTCCTTGTGGGAAAGTCTCAAGTCAAGTATTTCACCTTGTTCTTGACTCCTCCATTTAGGAAAAATCCTAACGAATCCAAGGGGGGTAGACCCTACAAGTTACTAAGGCTGATTACTTAGATGATGATGGTATTAAATCAGTAAGTTTTTTAGGAGTTTTGATTTAACAATTGTAAACAATAGATAACATGATGAGACGATCACAAATAAGCACGATACAAAACCCAATCATGTATATATTGAAAGAAATAAAGAGTTGACCAGTTCCTTAAATGGAGCCAAAAATAATCAAGAGTGCTTGCAAGTGCTAGAGTGAATGTTGTGCAATTGTATCTTGGTACATTTTAAAGTAATGTGAAAAATGAGTGAATTAAATTAGGCGGGGGNTCTATGAGGCTATGTTCGTAATACACCCTCTAGGATGTAATAGAGATTGGAGCCTCGAGGTCACTGTCCAGTAGTTCCCACTTCCTTTGGGTATTTTTCCACCATTTACGGTTTAATCAAGGAATTGGATTTTCTATTGCGGTGGTTAATTGGGAAAGTGAATCCTGATTATTCTAGTCACTCGTGTTTCTTTTGATGTAGCTTGACTGATCGAATGAACCGCAGCCAAGTGCAGAGCATACACACAGGAGTCTTGTAAATTTTAGTAAATTTTAAGAGCGTGTTCTTGTAAAAAAAGACCCTCTAGGAATCTCTTTCGGTCCAAGTGGACCTTAATCAGGAAATCAAGGAGGGGTTAATTTTACTATTTTCTTGTGAAAAGTAACAATGAAAATAGAAGCGAAAACACAGACCACATGTTTTCTAATTAACCCCACCACGATCCTCTTTCACCTTTCGATTCAATGGGGGATTCGTAAGGTAAGTATTAGTATTAATTTTGATTTCAAAATATGGAATAATTACAAATATGATCAAAATACACAATCCTGCACGACAAGACTAAGCTAGATAAAAAAACGGGAAAAAGTGCAAAAAAGTGAAATGGACATGGATCTCCCCAGGGGGATGGGGAGTGGGATCGAAAGAGCCTACTCAGATTGATTCTTTATTATTAAAGGTTAAAATATTAGAAAACTAATTTCACTTTGGTCCTTGTTATCTGGGATCCAAAGGATTACAACAAGCCTAATAAGGAAGCACAGCAGTGGGGGAAGCCTCCGGGAAGCTCCAATTCGCCCAAGAGTCAAAAAATGGGAAGAGTCTCCTTCTTTTTTTGTTAAATCTGCTAAAAACCAGCAATATGTTAAAATAAAATGTGCCCAAAAACACTTTAAAAGTGTTTTGGGTCACCACACTAATTACTGAAGAAAAAAAAGACTAAGTTAAAAATTGTTAAAAAGGAACAATTTAGTTTTGCAAAAGGGAACCAAGGAAAGCAAGCTTTCATTGGGATATTGGCTTGCCTTTTTGGAAGCCAATATGACGTGCAATTTCTTGCAGAATTTAAATCTTTAAAGAACATAAAAAAAAGTACCTTATGAGCCAGCTTTAGATCTATGATTTAGCTACTTGCAAAAAGGAATTTCTTCACCTAGATCTATCTTTAAAATATGATATTCTTTAGAAATTTCATATCTAAGCAAAAACACTCTTAGGAACTAGATCTAACAATGTATAAGCAATTTTTAGAAGTATATATGATCATAAGAGGATGAACAAGTAACTGGAAGATTGATTTAATAAAATGGAGGAAGAGAAGGGGGAAGGCCTGTTGCTGGATAGATCTGCAAGGGAAACTTGTTAGTAGAATGTAGAGGGGAAATGCATCCACAAAAATGTTGAATGTATAGTGGATTCAAACTAGATCTACATCTTGTCCAATCCTTGTGTTGTACAGGAATAAACACCTTATAACCGAAGGTCTGGAGTTACCAACATACTCATGAAACTTGCAGGAAATCGACTCTAGAGTGCAGTAAAGGAAATAGGAGGATAGGAAAGACTCACCCGATACACGACGGTTGATCCTATCTTGTACTCTTCCACTTTGCTTCTCCTCCAAATCCTTCAGGGATGCTTCTCCTTCACCTATCAAGAGCCAATCCTCCAAATACAAGATGATACATATATATAAACAGGTTAGACAAAATCATATAGAAAGTGCTGAATCATAAGTATTTATCAAACCACAATATATGAGAGACATTCAAGACACATATGGAAGAAGGATTCTCTTTATTAACAATAATGAAAGAGTTCAGATTACAACCCAATGCCTAAGACAAGGACTCCTCTACAACCAAAGGATTCTGAGTTCCACTGATCCAAGGATTTCTAAATGGACTCCACCAGCATAACTTTGCTCTCCAAGTGTATGTGATTAACACCCTCCCCAAGGCCTATATTTATACTTGGTGAAATAAGGCATTTTTGAAGGTTAAGGAGGTTGAGACAGTTAAGGTGATTAAGGTTAAGGGCTTAACAAATCTCAAAATCACAAGTTTTTATTTTTAATGTCAAAAGAAGGTGTACGCGGGTATTAATACTGGCAACTCGCATATGACACGCGAGTTTCTCTAAGGGTAACCCGCGTACAAATCTGTACATGAGATGCAATAACTGATACTCACGTACAACACGTGAGTTGCATTATAAAGAGTTGCATACAAAACTTGACATATCTAAAGGTAAAAATAACCAGCTGGATGGATGATAAATGTAGTTCATAATATGCCCATCTATAATGTTTTAGGCAAACTTCAATCCATAAATGTCCTTTTGTGTGCCAACATGAGGGATGTCGGCACTCGGACGGAGAAGTGCCATTCAGGTGGATAACACCTTGCCACCTGAAATCTAGACACACAACCTTGAACAAAATCTTATGAGATTTGGATATATATATATGAAAAAAGAGACAAGAATTACATGCAAATAAGCTTATTAAACATGTATAATCTATATCTTCAAACACGTATGCTATGAGATACAGAAAAAGCAAGTAATCTTACTTTCCCAACTACACTCCTATTGATTCAGCTAAATCATTCAAGCTAGACAAGGTTCAGATGTAGAAATTGAGAGGAAAACCAGCAACATCAATAGCCGCAAGACAATGCATATTTCACACACATGAGAGCATTACACCATTTATCCTCAAAATATTCTTTATTCCAACAATGAAAAGATTACAATAGTATTACAATAGAAATCATATTCTCTCCAACTCGAACTCACTTCAAGAAGGGAATGGCAGCCTCAATTTATAGCAAAAACAGGCCCACTAGCAAAGAGAGTGCAAATCCTAACTGGGAGAGGAGCTGGGAGATGATTTGCAGTGAACTGGGTGAGATCTGAAGTGAATTAGGCATTCTGGGTGTGCCACCTTTCGCCTGAGGTGCCACCAGACCACTTATCAGCTCACCCAACTCATCCTGAATGGACAACACAACATAATTCACCCCATGAGGGAGAGAGACGCCTTCCAAACCCGAGTGAATTCATAGAGGAGCTGAGAGGGACTGAAACTGATGCCGCGATCAGAGGAAATTCCTAACAAAAGTTAGGGAGGCCGATAGAAACTGATTTCCGTCAAATTGGCTAAGAGTCCACTGATTTAGCAACTTGGATTTGCTCCATTATTTAATTAATTTTTAATTAAATTAATTAATATTTGATTTTTTGGATTTTCTTACCTGAGTGATGGAAAAATCACTCAAAACTTTGGAAAATTGGGTTTATGGGTTTACCGGGTGCTCCGAGTTAGAAAATGAGCACCCCCATGACTGAAACTAACTTTTAACCCCACTTTTATTACAAGACCAATTTTTTTATTTAGACTATTAAAAAATATCCTAAGTTTTGTGGAAAAATTAAAATTAAAAAAAAAAAAACCTAGGGGACTTAGTACATGTTCATATGACTCGACCATAATGCCTAGCATGTTTATACATTGACACACAGTCTCTAACAAGCTCAATAGGCCTAAATGTCAAGCCGACCACCACAACTTTGGAGGTATTGAGTGAAAAACTTAGAAATTATCAGTCGTTTATTCAACAACCAATAATAACCAAGGGAAAAAACACTCTGGGCTTATCGGATTGAAAAATAAGTCTAGGAGACTGAGTCTTTTACATACATTACCATTCTATAACATTTTATTACAACTCCCCCAAGGGGGTCTGAACATGTGTTACAAAACAATTTCGAACAGACTCCCAGAAAAAGCCTGGCGGACTTCTGAACTCTGATCATAAACAAGTGTACTTGTTCTACTTCACGGGATCGCATGAAAAAACTACCAAGTACAACTTAGGTGGTAACATATATCTCTAACTGCGGGATGCTTTCTCAATCTAGTCATAGGGAAAGGAGAGGATACGAGAACACCAGAATATTTGGTTTATATACCCTATAAAAACATCTCAACTTGACAAGAAAACCTCAGTAGCACAAGCTTTATATAAAATCCAAATGAACCATTAAGCTGATTTATTTAAACAAAATAAATGTAGCTAATTAATGAAAGAAAAGTTTTATTATAGCCAATTACAAAAAGAAAATGCATAAATTAAATGCTCTCTTTTAAGGAGCTTATTTTCCTACTCTAAGCATGATATAAAAAGGTTAGGTCTAAAACAACATCCAATGTAACCACCTAATAATTATATTAACATAAAAAAAAATTCCTTGTCTTTGGTTACCATCCAAAGTAAGGATACTTTATTCAGAAAATGAAAACCTGCATGATGATCCGAAATGGGCGGGCTGGATGGGAAATCATAGCCATGAATAATGTCATTAAAATTCTTCCCAAACTGGTATGTGCTTGCGCAGGTTGTTTCTATCCATGACTGGATAGGACTGATATAAAAATTGACATGATGAGGTAGACTGACTACATCATCATACTGATCATCAAGGCTTACCGAATGATAACTCATTGTATAAGCCCCAAGCTGCTCCAAATCATAAGGAACCTCTACATGTGACGAATATGGTTGAGACTAATATTCCACTGATTGCATCACATATGAATTTTCACAACACTGCTTCTCAATGTTTTCATTACTGTTTCCTTTGTGCAGCTCTACATGATATGACTCTAAATGATCATGTGAATATTCTGAATGCTCCTCTTCCATACTAAGATTTTCCCAAGTATCTACACTCCCCTCTATGGACGTATCATAGATTGGGCTTCCACAAATTTTTGAATAGAAACTCCCCTTGCTGGACATATCATGGATGGGATTCTTAATAAGATTTTCACAAGTTGGATTATCTATGAAATTCCAATAGTCATCACTCTCGTCTATGTTGTATATGAGAGAGCCTTCCTTGCTGGTATCACATCCTAAGATATAACTACCCTCCTCATGTTCATAATAATCATCCTTCAAAGTTTTGGTTTCAAAGATATTACAAGAAGTTAAAATTTCCAAAACTTCATCCCTAAGTGATGAACATAGAGGAGTGTCATCATACACATAATAAAATTCTTCATAAGTGTCAATCTCGATAACGGTTTCCTCATGAGGGCTTTCTAGAAAAATATTAACATTGCAACAAACTTGAGAATACCTCAAATCTTCAATGTTTTTAGTTATGGTGACATGAGGAGAGTCTTCAACAATGTGTTTAATCATGGGTTCCTCATGAAGCTATTCAATAGGATCATCTCGAGTGTGCTCGTCTATAATGGAATTCATGGGTTCCTTTACCTCCTTTAGGTAAGTGAGGGCCCTTTCTGCAACAGTTACCATATCTCCCTCACCATTATGCAACCTCTCAAAAAACATAGCACATAAGTCTTCAAGGGAGGTAATACATTTATAAGGAAGACCACAAAACCCGGGATGCTCGAGAAATCGATGGGAGGATATGCATTGGAAATTTGAGCACCATAATATTCATCATCCATAATGACTTATTAGTAGCATATATCAATCATGTATTTTGTACTAAACTGGAGCTGTCAAATAATGAGCATTTCAAGTTTTACTATGTCGTATGAGCTCATCTACACACAACAAGTCTCAACAAAATCATGAGAAAGTAGCGTTTTATCCCTTCAATGGACTCGCCATGTGGAAAAGAAAAATAAGCATTTATAAATATTTCACAAAAATTATTTTTTGCTTTTCTTTGTAAAAATAAAAACTGAAAAAATTTAGTGGATTCGCCAGACGAAAATTAAAGATATACTCTAAGCATTCATCAAACAAATCAAAAACAAAAGGGAAGAAAACAAAACTCGTACTCCGGGAGCAAAAATATTTATCCCCGGCAACGACGCCAAAAGATGTTGTCTCCTTTCACACACCTAGGGGGCAACGTGGCAGAAATATTCAATCAACTCAGTGTGTCCTTGGGTGGAATTATCGATTCAAGGATGACACCTTGTTATTGACTCCTCTATTTAGGAAAACTCCTAACGAATCCAAGGGAGGTAGACCCTACAAGTTACTAAGGCTGGTTACATAGACGATGATGGTATTAAATGAGTAAGTTTTTTAGGAGTTTTGATTTAACAATTGTAAACAACAGATAACATGATGAGACAATCACAAATAAGCATGATACGACACCCAATCATGTATAGACTGAAAGAAATAAACAGTTGACCAATGCCTTAAATGGAGCCGAAAATAATTAAGAGTGCTTGCAAGTGTTGCAGTGAATGTTTTGCAATTGTATCTTGGTGGGTTTTAAAAATGAGTGAATTAAATTAGGCAAGGGGGACTCCAGATATACCCGAGGGGTGCTTGGAGTATGTCCAAAAGTAACAACCGCTAAGGCTACCCGCAAGGAATGTGTGGGCTGGATGGAGTCTCTGAGACTATGTTTGTAATACACCCACTAGGATGTAACAGAGATCGACGCCTCGAGGTCATTATCCAGTAGTTCCCACTTCCTTTGGGTATTTTTCCACTATTTACAATTTAATCAAGGCGTTGGATTTTTTCCTGCGATGGTTAATTGGGAAAGTGAATCCTAATTATTCTATTCACTTGCATTGCTTTTGATGCATCTTGATTGATCAGGCGAACCGCAGCCAAGTGCAGAGCATACAGACTAGAGTTTTGTAAATTTTAGTAAATTTTAAGAGCGTGTTCTTGTTAAAATAAAGACCCTCCATGAATCTCATTCGGTCCAAGTGTACCTCAATTAGGAAATCAAGGAGGGTTGAATTTTACTATTTGCTTGTGAAAAGTAACAATAAAAATAGAAGCAAAACACACACCAAAGGTTTTCTCATTAATCCTACCATGATCCTCTTTCACCTTTTGTTTCAATTGAGGATTCGTGGGGTAAGAATTAGTATTAATTTGATTTCAAAATATGAAATAATGACAAATATGATCAAAGTATACAATCCTGCATGACAAGACTAAGCTAGAGAAAAAAACAAGAAAAAGTGCAAAAAAGTGAAATGGACGCAGATCCTCCCAATGGGGATGGGGAGTGGGATCAAAAGTTCCTACTCAAAGTGATTATTTATTATTAAAGGTTACAGTATCGGAAAACTAATTTCACTTTGTTCCTTGTTATCTGGGATCCAAAGGCTTACAACAAGCCTAATAAGGAAGCACAACAGTGGGGGAAGCCTCCAGGAAGCTCCGGTTCGCCCAAGAGTCAGAAAACAGGCTGAGTCTCCTTCTCTTTTTGTTAAATATGCTAAAAAATAGCAAGCTATTAAAATAAAATGTGCCCAAAAAAAATTTAAAAGTGTTTTGGGTCACCACACTAATTACCGAAAAAAAGACTAAGTTAAAAATTGTGAAAAAGGAACAATTTAGTTTTGCAAAAAGGAGACAAGGAAAGCAATCTTTCCTTAGGATATTGGATTGCCTTTTGGGAAGCCAATATAATTTGCACTTTCATGCAAAATTTAAATTTTTAAAGAATGAAAAAAAAACTACCTTATGAGCAAGATTTAGATCTATGATTTAGCTACTTGCAAAAAAGGAATTTCTTCAGCTAGATCTATCTTTAAAATATAATATTCTTTATGAAATTTCAGATCTAAGCAACAAGACTCTTAGGAACTAGAACTAACAATGTATAAGCAATTTTTACAATTAGATCTAATCATAAGAGGATGAACAAGTAACTGGAAGATTGATTTTAATAAAATGGAAGAAGAGAAGGGGGAAGGCCTGTTGCTAGATAGATCTACAAGGAAAACTTGTTAGAGGAATGTAGAGGGGCAATTCCTCCACAAAAATGTCGGATGTAAAGTGGATTCAAACTAGATCCACAGCTCATCCAATCCTTGCCACCTGAAAGCTAAACACACAACCTTGCACAAAACCTTATGAGAACTGGATATATATATGAAAAAAGAGACAATAATTGCATGAAAATAAGCTTATTAAACATGTATAATCTATATCTTCAAACCCATATGCTATGAGATACATAGAAAACAAGTAATCTTACTTTCCCAACTATACTCCTATTGATTCAGCTGAATCATTCAAGACAGACAAGGTTCAGATGCATAAATTTAGAGGAAAACCGGCAACATCAATAGCTGCAAGACAATGCTTATTCCACACACATGAGAGCATTACACCATTTAGTCTCCAAACCTTATTTATTTCGATAATGAAAAGATTACAACAGTATTACAATAGCAAGCCTATTCTATCCAAATCGAACTCACTTCAAGAAGGGAATGGCAACCTCAATTTATAGCAAAAACAGGCCCATTGGCCCAAAGGGGGCGCAAATCCTAACTGGGAGAGGAGTTGGGAGATGACCCACAGTGAAATGGGTGAGATATGAAGTTAATCAGGAAGTCTCGATGTGCCACCTTTCACCTTAGGTGCCACCACACCACCTATCGTCTCACCCAACTCATCCTGAATGGACAACACAGCACAATTCACCCCATGATGGAGAGAGACGCCCTCCAAAACCCAATGAACTTGCAGAGGAGCTGAGAGGGACTGAAATTGATGCCTCGATCAAAAGAAAGTCCCAACAAAAATTAGGGAGGCTGATAGAAACTGATTTCAGTCAAATCGGC
Organism: Pseudotsuga menziesii; assembly: GCA_001517045.1. Taxonomy (NCBI): domain Eukaryota; kingdom Viridiplantae; phylum Streptophyta; class Pinopsida; order Pinales; family Pinaceae; genus Pseudotsuga; species Pseudotsuga menziesii. The sequence goes on from LPNX010055485.1 coordinate 26,995, forward strand.
TGAGAATCCACTAATTTAGGAACTTGGATTTGCTCCATTATTTAATTAATTTTTAATTAAATTAATTAATATTTGATTTTTTGGATTTTCTTACCTAAGTGATGGAAAAATCACTCAAAACATAGGAAAACTGAGTTTATGGGTTTACCAGGTGCTCCGAGTTAGAAAATGAGCACCCCCATGACTGAAACTGACTTTTAACCCTACTTTTATTACAAGACCAAATTTTCCATTTAGACTATTAAAAAATAGCCTAAGTTTTGTGGAAAAATTAAAATTAAAAATAAAAATAAAAAAACAAAACCTACAAGACTTAGCACATGGTCATATGACTTGACCATAATGCCTAGCTTGTTTATACATTGACACACAAACTCTAATAACCTCAAAAGGCCTAAATGTCAAGCCGGCCACCCCAACTTTGGAGGTATTAAGTGAAAAACTCATAAATTATCAGTCATTTATTCAACAACCAATAATAACCAAGGGAAAAACCACTCTAGGCTAATCGGATTGATAAATAAGTCCAGGAGACCGAGTCATTTATAGACACTACCATTCTAGAACATTTTATTACAACTCCCCCAAGGGAGTATGAACATGTGTTACAAACAAATTCTGAACAGACTCCCAAAAAAAGCTTGGTGGAATTCAGACTTCTGAACTCTGATCATGAACAAGTGTACTTGTTATACTTCGCAGGCTCGCTTGAAAAAAACACCAAGTACAACTTAGGTGGTAACACCTTTTTATGGTGAATATTCCTTGAATGAGTGAATCTTGTGATCTAGGGACACCATTCAAGGTGGTCATAAAAATCTCTCCTTCTAAATTCTCTTCAACTGCTTCAAGTTGTTCCTTGATTTGAGAAATTCTTGTGAAGTAGTATTGCATGGTATCTAAGTTATGTATATTAAAATTCTCCAATTGGATCCCCATTGACATATTTTGGTTGATGTTCCTTCCTTTGAACATCTTTTTTAAAGAGTCAAATACTTCATTTGTTGTCTTAAAGGATGAAACATGCAGGATGAGATGATCCTTAATAGAATCTGAAATGATTCTCTTGGAGTTACCCATGTTCTTCTTATGGATATCCTTAGACTCATCTTCCTCTGGTTCTAGAACTTCCTTGCTATTATACTGATCCAAATCATTTTCTTCAAGGATCAAGGAGATCATGTATTTCCATGCTTATAATTTGTCAGCTCCCCCAAGCGTGTCCTCAAGATTAGTATGATGAGTCATTTTTAAATGATAACCTCAAATGGAAATAGCAGAAATATAGATATTATCAATTTGAGGTGTCTGACTTGGTTCTGAAGCTTGCTAATCTAGGGTTTTGTTAGAGAAACCCTAATTTTACAAACTTGGAATTTTGGAATTATATCTAGACAAAAATATGCACCTCCTTGAGATGAGTTTCTCAGTAAGGTCCTTTTTTGAAATATGAGGTGGGAAGCCTCCAAAACATGATTCTCTAGTTCCTCCTCGCACTAGTGTCTAGGTGAAAAATAAAACTTCTTCAAATTTAATTATCCTTCCACCAAAATATGTTCCCTTCTAGGGATATTTATCCTATCCCTCATTTATTGATGATATTTGGAGAGAAGAACTTGAACTAGGAAGCCCTAGTTTTTGTTGTTGCAAAGCGCCTTCTTTTAGAGAGGCTCTGATACCATGTTAGTTTTTCTAATCTAATTCAAGTTGATTGGGATACTTATCTGAAATAATAACAAGACAAAAAAGATAAATAAGATAGAGTAGATATATAAGACACAAGTATTTTCCTTGAGGAAACCATAAAGGAGAAAACCCCGCAAAATTCCTTAGAATGGTTTCGTCACTGAGACAATATCACAATATAGAAAACAAAAAGTATAAGATGTATTCCACGGCTCTCTCTCTCTCTCCTCCTTGATCTTCTCTCTCTCTATCTCTCCTCATTTCAACTTGAGTGAGTGAGTGTGTGTATAAATGAGGGAGGGTGCATCCCTATTTATATCCTTTAAGTGATTGATGTTACAACTTAACTGGGCTGACTTGTTACCCTATCTGAGGTTGACTTATCCTAGAGGGAGTTAAAAATACATTTTATTATATCTGACTTGGGGACTACTACCCCGACTTACAATGGTGGGTTTATCTCAATGACCATAGACAATAATGAAATACAGAAAGGAGGGAAACACATCTCTAATGGGGTTACAACAATATACAATAATAATATACATAATAATATCTTCTGAAGTTACAATTACAACAACACATGTAAACGCATTTGTAAATATTTTAATAATCAGACGCACCACTGACTTCTCTCTCTCTCTCTCATACTCTCTCTCTCTCTCTCTCTCTCTCTCTCTCTCTCTCTCTCTCTCACACACACACACACACACACACACACACACACACACACACACACACACACACACNACACACCATGTTTAACCATTTATAATATGTTCTCCCTTTTTTTCAATTATAATATCACTACTATAAGTATTCACAATATCTATTTTTATATTGTCATATTATTTAATTGTTAAATACATTATTAAATAGATAATAATTTTGAAATGGTGTTCTTTGTAAAAATTATCTTTTCCCCTATTTTAGACTCAAGGTGAAAATGGGAAAAAGCTTTATATCCTTTCCGTTTAGAATCTTAACAATATTGTTAGTACCAACCTCTTAAGAATACTAATTAATATTCTCAATCATAAGGTAATAATTATACATGGATTATCTTAGGAATATTAATGATATTTCTTAGCACCCTTGTCGAATCTAGGATGTTAAAAATATATACCATTATCATGTAATATTACGGATAATCATTTAATAGTAGTTAATTTTCTAATCAATAAATCAAAGGAGATCAAAACATGCTTATGGCACTTAGCCACTAACTTCAATCAGGAATAGACCTAAAACTTTAGGTGATCAAGTAAGCATTAACAAATTAACTCTTATTTAGGTGTTTGTAAAACCGAGTTTACATTCCTCATCTAAAACATAGATTGTCATGGATTCCCAACCATTCTCCCTCTCCCTAGTAGATTCATCCCCTAATTGTTGAGTTGAGTCAATCCCTTTAGTCTCCTAAATATACTAAATAAAATTAAAACATAGGAAAATCCACAATAATTCTTATAGTTATTTTACTGGGTATGTTACATACCTCCCTTGTTTGTTAAAGTATTTTAACTTCACAATATATTCTATTGTACTTTTTGTTGTATTTTCCTTCAGAGATGTTATTCCTCCATTCGGAGATGTGCTTGATGTAATTGGCCATGTAAAAGTAATGAGGTAAGCCCTCCATTGTAAGTTGGGGCAATAGTACCCACAAAAGTTATATATAAAATGTATTTTGAGTCTCCTAAGTTAGGTCGGCCCTAATTAGGGAACCTGGTTGACCTAGTTATTTATTTGAGGCACTCACCTAATGAATATAAATAGGTGATGTGCCTCTCTCATTCTCACATATCTTACACTCAAGTATTTCACTAGAGAGAGAGAGAGAAAGATTCTACTGTGGAAGATGAGAAACTATTATTGTTTCTAGGGTTTTACACTGTACTTGGTTGAATTCTATACTAGGTAATTTTGGGCAGGGTTTTCTCCCTTGTGGTTTCCATGGGGAAAATATTTGTGTTCTCTTGTGTTGTTGTACTTGTCTTTCTTTCAATGATCCTTTTCTTATTGTTGTGATGCTATGATGCTAAATGTATTTAGATATTGTATAACCATTTAAAATCTAACATCGTATCAGAGCCACCCTAAAACAAGTCTTTGTGATGACGAAACACTGCTACAGCTACAACTATTGAAGATTAGGGTTTCATGCCTAAAAAGCCAAGAAGACGAGAACTATTCATGGTAGGAATTTCGCTATAACTTGAAATTGGAGAAGGACTAGGAGCTAAAAATTTCACATGCCGAAGATAAAATTGTGTTATACCCCGTTTAAAATTTTCAACCTCATATAATATAGGATATATTATTCCTCCAACGAAGGGTTCTAGCGTCTCCCAGAATTCAACCTTAAACAGGTGACCTAGGGAGAATTTCTATATCTCAGGATAGGAAGGTCCAAATGAAATTTCACAATATTTTTCATATAGGACATAGGCTTTAGTTTTTGTGGTAAAAATTTTAGAACCCGAAGGTGAAACATTGACACGTGGTAGTCCATACAAATTCGCTATGATGAACAGTCCTGAAATAATTCACCTTGGAAAAAATTTTATAAGTACCACCTATTGAATCCAATTCTACTCTAACCTATGTGGTTGGAACAAAGAAAGACCAGGATACCTCAATTTGAAGGTTTAGACCTTTAGGAGTAGCAAATTTGGAGCTATAGTAGAAACAAGATCTGTCAATTCTGCAAAAGAAACTGGAGAAAAACTAGGGCTTCATGTTCTGAGAACTTCCCTCCACCAATCAGTTTAAGAAGGAGGACCATCAAACTCACCCTAGGAGGGCACATATTTCTATGTAAAAAATTTCTCTTTTTGTGGAATTTCAATTTTTTACCTCACACTACTACTAGAGAAAACTAGCGCATTAGATATTTTGCAGTTTTGTGCATGGTTTTCAGAAGATACATATTTTGCTCACCTCTCCTTGAGAAGGTGCATATTTGTATCCAATAATATATGAAAGATAGATAAGTTGAAAATTTAGGGTTTCTCTATCAAACCCTAGGTCCACCAGAAGAAGTCGTCCAAAATATCCTTCTAACAAGCATCAAGTTGAAACAATCTCACTGGTAAGTTCTATCCTCTATATTTCCATTTGAGGTCCTCATTTTTTATCATGATGAAAAATAGTACCAAGATTGAGGACAATATTGAAAGAGTCAACTACTCCTAAGCATGAAATTATAGAGTGCTTCTCATAGTTGAAGACAGTTGAAGCACAATTTCCACAAAAAATTGGTGCCTGAAAATATCCTTTATCCTAGAGATATGGTTCATGGTTGGGAAAACCCAGGATGCCTGAGAAATCGATGGGAGGATATTCATTGTAAATTTGAGCACCATAGTCTTCATCATCCATAATAGTTGATCAATAGCATATATCAATCATGTATTTTGTATTGAACCGGAGCTGTCAAATAATGAGCATTTAAAGTTTTACTATGTTGTATGAGCTCATCTACACACAACAAGTCTCAACAAAATTATGAGAAAGTAGGATTTTATCCCCTCAATGGAGTTGCCATGTGAAAAATAAAAATAAGCATTTATAAATCTTTCACAAAAAATATTTTTTGCTTTTCTTTGTAAAAATAAAAAACTGAAAAAAGTCAGTGGAGTCGCTAGATGAAAATTAAAGATCTACTCTAAGAATTCGTCAAGCAAAGAAAAAACAAAAAGGAAGAAAACAAAATTTGTACTATGGGAATAAAAAGATTTATCCCCAACAACGGCGCCAAAAGATATTGCCGCCTTTCATACACCTAGGGGGGAACATGGAAGAAATATTTAAGCCACTTGGTGTGTCCATGGGGGAAAGTCTCAAGTCAAGGCTGTCACCTTGTTCTTGACTCCTCTGTTTAGGTAAACTCCTAACAAATCCAAGGGGGGTAGACCCTACAAGTTACTAAGGATGGTTACTTAGATGATGATGGTATTAAATGAGTAAGTTTGTTAGGAGTTTTAATTTAACAATTGTAAACAATAGATAACATGATGAGACAATAACAAATAAGCATGATACAACACCCAATTACGTATAGATTGAAAGAAATAAAGAGTTGACCAGTGCCTTAAATGGAGCCGAAAATAATTAAGAGTGCTTTCAAGTGCTCGAGTGAATGTTGTTCAATTGTATCTTGGTATGTTTTAAATTAATGTCAAAAAATGAGTGAATTAAATTAGGTGGGGGGGGGGGACTCTAGATATACCCAGGGGGTACTTGGAGTATGTCCAAAAGTAACAACTGCTAAG
>LPNX010055485.1:36829-50211 GCA_001517045.1 Pseudotsuga menziesii
AACCATTTATAATACGTTCTCCTTTTTTTTTCAATAATAATATCACTATTATTCACAATATCTATTTTTATATTGTCATATTATTTAATTGTTAAATACACTATTAAATAGATAATAATTTTGAAATGGTGTTCTTTGTAAAAATTAACTTTTTGCCTATTTTAGACTCAAGGTGAAAATGGGAAAAAGCTTTATATCCTTTCCGTTTAGAAGCTTAACAATATTGTTAGTACCAAACTATTAAGAATACTAATTAATATTCTCAATCATAAGGTAATAATTATACATAGCTTCTCTTATAGATATTAATGATATTTCTTAGCACTCTTGTTGAATCTAGGATGTTAAAAATATCTATTATTATCATGTAATATTACGGATAATCATTTAATAGTAGTTAATTTTCTACTCAGTAAATCAGAGGAGATCAAGACATGCTTATGCCACTTAGCCACTGACCTCAATTAGGAATACACCTAAAACTTTAGGTGATCAAGTAAGCATTAACAAATTAACTCATATATAGGTGTTTGTAAAACCAAGATTACATTCCTCATCTAAAACATAGATCGTCATGGCTTCCCAACCATTCTCCCTCTCCCTAGTACATTCATGCCCCAATTGTTGAGTTGAGTCAATCCCTTTAGTATCCTATGTCTACTAAATAAAATTAAAACATAGGAAAATCCACAATAATTCTTATAGTTATTTTACTGGGTATGTTGCATACATCCCTTGTTTGTTAAAGTATTGTAACTTCAGAATATATTCTATTGTACTTTTTGTTGTATTCTCCTTCGAAGATGTTACTCCTCCATTCGGAGATGTTCTTGATGTATTTGGTCATGTAAAAGTAATGATGTAAGCCCTCCATTGTAAGTCGGGGCAATAGTACCCACAAAAGTTATATATAAAATGTATTTTGAGTCTCCTAAGGTAAGTTGGCCCTAATTAGGGAACTTGACTGACCTAGTTAGTTATTTGAGGCACTCACCTAATGAATACAAATAGGTGAGGCGCATCTCTCATTCTCACATATCTTCCACTCAAGTATTGCACTAGAGAGAGAGAGAGAGAGAGAAAGATTCTACTGTGGAAGATGAGAAACTATTCTTGTTTCTAGGGTTTTACACTGTACTTGGTCGAATTCTATACTAGGGAATTTTGGGCGTGGTTTTCTCCCTTGCGGTTTCCCCGAGGAAAATCTTTGTGTTCTCTTGTGTTGTTGTCACTAGTACAAAATGAGGAATTAGCTACTAAGTGACTAAAAATTCTAGTCACCATAGGTTTTTAAAGTGATTTACTACTAAAAATGAGCAATTTTGATTGACCCAACTATAAATGACTATAATTAATGACTAATTTAGCCACCAGTTAACAAATATGACTAGATAATAAGTGACAGAGTTAAAAATGACTAACATAAATGACCAATTTAGTCATGGTATAAAATATGACTAGCTAGAAAAATATGAACTAGCCATTTATGTTAGTCATTTTTTATTGTCACTTCAACAATGGAAAATTGCAATTTTGGCGATAAAGTGTTACAATTTACTAAATTTTGACACTATAGATAGATTCTCTCTAGATCCATCTGCGATGTTAAAATTTAGTAAATTGTAACATTGTAGATGGATTTGTGTTACAAAGGGTATTTGATGAATTAATCCTAATTAACATAACCCATACGTTAATTTGTGCAGGATAACTAAAAGAACATGCTAACCATGTTGCTACATTCAATATCCCTTGCCATTTTGTATACCTTATAAGATTAATAAAGTGAGTTCTAGACCACCCAAGTTAGACCTAGTACTATAGTGTAATGCTTACTTCGAGGAGGTTATAGATATGTTTGATAAAATATCAATACCAGACTAATCAATTAATACCAACTATAGACAAAAATTCAAAAACCTCTACTACATGGAACCACATCTAGCCATCTATGAAAGTAAATAACAATGGCAAGATACATTTGCTTAAAAAACTCTATCCACAAAATATATTAATATATTACATATTATATAGTTACAAAACTTACTATATATAAGTTATAAAACATATATAAAACACAAAACAACATAAAAATAAACAAAATATACAATATAAATGCTCCAAACATATATTATAAATTATATATATATATTATAAAACATATATATATAATAAAACTTATAATACAATATAAATAAACAAAATTAATATACCATATAATATACAATAACCTCCATAAAATCATAATGTATATAATATACAATAACCTTAATACAATCATAATGCAACACTATGTAAACTAATAAAATTATCATTGGAATATGAGCTGGAATATTACCTCCAACTCAAACCCAAACATACCACTGACCTCTTCTTGAGTTTATTCATGGAGGATTATCTAAATTCATGGATATTTTCTCCCCAAATTACCCAGATATGGAAAATTATGGAAAATTATGTTGAATTCGTGGAGATTTCCTACTTCGATTAACTATAGACCTTTGGCGTGAAATATTTTCAGTTGGTAGGAAGCGAGGAGGGTTTGGTAGGTTTTGGGAGGAAAAAAGTTGTGAATTTCATCCGAGAGGCATTTTTGGTGTTTTGGGAGGAAAATAGTTGTAAATTTGGTTTAAGAAGCATTTTTTGGTGTTTTGGGTATTTATTTAGGCCACCGTTGATGCCCTTTTAGGAATTATGATGATCAGAAACCATTGCCGAGAGTTTAGAATTTGGGTATTTATTTTCGAGTACACCCCTGTTCTACTTGTTTTTGTACCTGCCTCCGCTACTTTGTCAATTAACTCTACAATAATATTTGCCTCTGCCCTCGGTGGTTCTTGCTTTGTTTCCTTCACCCCTGCTCCCGACAAAGCTATTGGTTCTGGCACATGAAAGGGATACCGCAAACATTCTACACTTACAGCGTAGGGCCGCGGTTTTTGCTCTGTTGGAGATTAAATAACCCTTGCCATTTTTGGATAGGAGACCCGCATATAGATGCTTTATTTGTCCTTTTCATTATAATTAATGGGAGTATGCAATCCATGGATAGGAAGATAATTGGAGAGAGTTTGGAGGCTCTTCAAGAGATGGGTGATGAATTCTACAGCTTTAGCGTCCAAATCTCAAACTTTCGTACCACAATTGCAGGTTTTTTTTGGTTTTTTTTGAAAATTTAGCTTATGCATGTTAATCTTGATTAGCATTCCACATTGTGAATGTTCAAAATTGTTTACCATCCTGAATCTTGATTCTTTATTATGAATTTTGATTCCTAAGTAATGGGTTTTTCAATAACTAGTAAGAAACACTTCAAACACTTCATGGATACTTGGCCTGAAACACTTCACTGTTACAGTTTTGTGAAAAGATTGTGTGTAGTTTTATGTATTTAAGAACAAATTTGTGTAGTTTTTTTCACATTCAAGCATGGGTTAGTTTTGTCTGACCTTACAGTATGTATTCAATGATTGCCAGTTGATGGGGAGTCAAGTTATGTTTAGTTTTTGGTTTCATTTAACATTGGATCTTTCAAAGGAATCATATACAAGAATTTGGCAAGGATGATAAATCACAGTTCGTTGGTGCATTTAGCAGGATACTCGGTGGATTAGTTATCAATTTTCTTGTGAAGAAAAATTAGTTTGAGATAATATAGTTGGAGACCCAAACTGCATTTCAATCATGTTGGTGTAACAGTATAATGTTCATAACTGTGTAGGATTCCATCCATATTGCTATCGATATGAAAATAATTTGTTCTTTTTGTATTAAGCACGAAACCATATAAGTTTCAATTCATGACTGCACATAACCCAGAAAAATGCTATCAAAATATTGGGCATGAGAGATTTTATTGCTGGTGAATGTAGCACTTTTCTCCCACAATCAAAGGTGATAATTTTTCATCATTTATAAATGGTTGAACTTGGAATGAGTACATTGATGTCCAAAGTTCTATTTTGGTTCTTATACACTATTTCTATTTCTATTGTGAAGCATCCCAATTTGAATATATGCAACCTCGATAACATATCCTCATTTACTACTTGCCACAACTGGAGGCCATGATTTTTATGAATACCCATTGTCATTCTCTCTGGGGATGGTAAGATCATGGATAAATGTAAAGCTTAGTGTAAATGATACAATGCTAAATCCAATAAGCCTTGATGCAGGTTTTATAATAGTGAATTGAGTACTAATAGAGAAAGCTTATTGTCTTCTATATGAGTCGAGAAATGAGGGAATTATTGGCAACTATCCTGTAGCTCTTGACATAAAAAAAAAGAAGGCTCTTATGATCGTAACAGTTTCTAGTCATTATTAGAATAGTCTATTTTTTTATCCCAAAAACATGCCCAAAGGTCAAGGTTTTCATTGCATTACACAATTTTTTAAAATCTTTTGGAAGTTTCTCTGAATTATCTTTTCTAGTTGACAAATTCGACAAAATGCCACCTTTGTCAATCTTGACTATGGCATGCAATTCATCATATTCCTTGCCAGATGTCACCAAACTGGGGTTGTTTCTTGCCCAGACTTCAAACACTTCACTGATACTTGGCCTGAAACACTTCATTGATACAATTTTGAGAAAAGATTATGTGTAGTTTTCTGTATTTAAGAAAAGATTGTGTATTTTTCTTCACATTCAAGCATGGGTTAGTTTTGTCTGAGCTTACAGTATGTATTCAAAGATTGTCAGTTGATGGGGTGTGCAGTTATCTTTAGTTTGTGGTTTCATTTAACATTGGATCTTTCAAATGCATCATATACAGGAATTTGGGAAGAATGATCAATCACAATTCCTATCCCATGGTTGCATTTAGCAGGATACTCGGTGGAGTAATTATAAATTTTATTTTGAAGACAAATTAGTTTGAGATAACATAGTTGGAGACCCAAACTGCATTGTAATCAAATAGATAAATAATTTATTCTTTTGGAGCGTGAAGCTCTCAAGAGGGCGCGCTCTATCAAGTCTCTTAACCCCCTCACCTGTGTGGAATGTTAAGGCTTGGCACCTTCACCTGTATTTGATAGAATTATAGGTAAACATTGAAATGCTTAATGCCTTCACCTTTAACTAATAAATTTACAGTTAAAACTCAGTGTTTCAAATGTCCAGGATTAACGAAGGAACCTATAATTGATTTATCTACTAAATAAATTTAATGTTGAACACATAGATCATGTTGGGAACACCCTGGCTATATTGAAAGTTTTAGTCATGGCTGTGAAGAAAGAGATGCAAAATTTATTTTGTGCACCGACTTTCTTCAATAAATAACATACATCATAAATTTTACTTTTCTTCATGGACCGTGCTTCCTATGTCATAGCTTTTGTGGAGCATTGGCTTTTCTGCTAGAGCGGGTTCGAACCCCAGGAATGTTGTTCATGTTGTTCTGTATAATATAGCCCCTTATTTCTAATGTTTTTTTATCTTTCAGTTAGAATGCCATTAATTTTAATTCAGGGGATTTGGATTTTAAATAATAGTTAGAAATACGAATTTTTCTTCTAGATTGAGTTCATCATTCATAGACGTTAATTCATGAATTGCATCTTAAAAAACAATTACAATCCTGAATGTCTCTCCCCTCTAAATTACATTTTCCTTAAATTAAAATCCATGAGCTTCTAAAGATAGAAATTCAATGGTTCCTGTGTATTTAGTTTAATTATGAGTTGTGTTTCTAAGAAATATTTAGAAATATGGGTGCTACTTCACCCTAATTCTTCAGAAGCATTTCGTAACTCAGCTTTCATACATTACAATTCCATTCATTTAGGTGTCCGACCTACATTTTACAACATATATTTAGAAATAGGATGTTTCTTCTTTTTAAATTTTCATTTTCTTTACAAGCTACATTAAATAAAAATATATATATAAATACGAAATCTCGGTTATTCTCTGTAACTTTATTCCACAAGATTTTTGAAGTAATGTTTCTTCTCTGTACATCAAACTTTCATTAAAGAAAATCCATGAACTGAAGTAGAAAGAAACTCCTTTTGATCTTCCGGAAAATCCTTATAAGATATAAAGTTAGGCAAGACGAGCACAAAAGATGGATCAAGAAGTTAGATCCAGAGTAGGCAGGGGTGCCCAGCATTGCTGCGAAGTCGTGAAATCAAAAGGAGCGACAAACCCCCTTCCTGTTTATGAGTCTAATTCTTATTGTATTAGAGAATTTTATTTATCAGGGGAACAAATACGAAAAATTATATTCATTAGTGCCCCGATCTGAATGATAGGTGGTATAGGGCGAGAAGGATAAATATTTAGATATTTGAATACTCTTTTTCAATAAATAACTCTTTCATTCATTTTGGTGCCTGATATAATTTTTTAGATTTCAGTGCTTCTTCTATATAAAAATCTCACACGCTGTGTCAAATAACACATATTTAGAACTATTAATTAGTTGCTTCTTCTTTGTAAACATTAATTCATGAGTTGTTTTTTGAAGTGAAGTTTCTTCTCTACATAGAGCCGACTTCTAATCGCTACTAGTTCTGGCAGCATATGGAAGTCTGATAATATTTCTAATGTAATGTATGTAATGTATGAGTGGGTTAGGAGTTATTCCATAGAAAGTACAGAAGTAAATCTATGTTTAGTCCACAGTAGTAGCGCATTTGGTCAACATATTAGGTCAAATTTAGTATGAGTGGGTTAGGAGTTATTCCATAGAAAGTATGGAAGTAAATATCTATTTAGTCCACAATAGTAGTGCATTTGGTCAATAGATTATGTCAATATAGAAATTAAGAGTTCCAAATCCTAGGATCTATCAAATGTCTACAGGGATCAAATTTCCCAAGGTGCAAACCTCTCCTCGAATAGATCCTTGCCTGCAATACCAGAGAAAATGTTTTTACCTCGAGACATTTGATCCCTCTCGCACTTGATAGATCCTAGTATTTGGATCTAGACTCATTGTATTACAAACGGACCATATAATTTTCAATTCATGACTACACATAACCGAGGCAAATGCTATCAAAATCTTGGGCATCATATCTTTTATTGTTGGTGAATGTAGCAGTTTTCTCCCACAATTAAAGGTGATAATTTTTCATCGTTTTAAATGGATGAACTTGGAATGAGTACATTGATATCCAAAGTTCTATTTTGGTTCTTATACACTATTTCTATTTTAATTGCAAATCATCCCCATTCAAATATATGCAACCTCAGTAACATATCCTCATTTATTACTTGCCATAACTGGAGGCCGTGACTTTTATGAATACCCATTGTTGTTCTCTCTGGGGATGGTAAGATCAAGGATAAATGTAAATCTTAGTGTAATTGCTACAATGCTAAAGCCAATAGGCCTCGATCCAGGTTTGATAATGGTGAATTGAGTACTAATAGAGAAAACTTATTGTCTTGTATATGAGTCGAGAATTGAGGGAAGTATTGGAAACTATCCTGTAGCGCTTGATGTCAAAAAAGAAGTCTCTTATGATTGTAATAGTTTCTAGTCATTATTAGAATAGTTAGTTTTTTTATCCCAAACATGCCTGAAGGTCAAGTTCTACATTGCATTACACAATTTTTTTAAATCTTTTGGAAGTTTCTCTAAATTATCTTTGTCAATTGAAAATTTCAGCAAAATGCCCCCTTTGTCATTCTTGACTCTCGCATGCAGTTCGTCATCTTCCTTGTCACCAACCTAGGGTTATTTCTTTCCCAGACTTCAAACACTTCATTGATACTTGATACTTGGCCTGAAACAATTCACTGATACAGTTTTGAGAAATGATTGTGTGTAGTTTTCTGTATTTAAGAAAAGATTATGTGTAGTTTTCTTCGCATTCAAGCATGGGTTAGTTTTGTCTAACCTTACAGTGTGTATTGAAATATTGTCAATTGATGGGGAGTGCATTTATGTATAGTTTGTGGTTTCATTTAACATTGGATCTTTCAAAGGCATCATATACAGGAATTTGGCAAGAATGATCAAGCACAGATCCTATCCGATTGTTGCATTTAGCAGGATACTCAATGGAGTAATTATAAATTTGCTTTTGAAGACAAATTAGTTTGATATAACATAGTTGGAGACCCAAACTCCATTGTAATCAAACATATTACTCATGCGTATTGAATTTCAAGCCTCGTGTTGATGTAATAGCATAATGTTCATAACTGTGTAGGATTCAATTCATATTTCTATCAATATGAAAAGAAATTATTCTTTTTGTATTAAGAACGAAACAATATAAGTTTCAACTCATGACTGCACTAACATTGCACTATTTCCTAGTGCATTGCAATGAGGGAATATGCATAATCCTTATTTGGAATAAAAAATTCAGAAGAGAGCATATTTAAAATAGGTTGTTGGCACAACATGGATCAGGGGGATTGTTAGCTAACAACATGGTTCCCTCAATTGAAAATAGGAAACCTAAATACCATTCTATTTTTTGGTTTAGGATAGTACAGGATGCTATTTTTTTCATGGTGGGGCTGGAGATTGCCCAAATTTTAAAAAACTACAAAGTGAGAGCCCAACCACTTTGTCAAGAAAAACAAACTAGATATGCAAACATCAAAGACTCACATGGCCTACTATGGAACATTTGACTCAATCTCAATAACATAACTTGAAGGCTTCCAAAACCTGCAATTTTTATAATGGTGGTAGTGTTTGTAAATGTTTTGCAATCTTTTATATCATGGACAGAGCTTTGCTTTGCAAGTATAGTTGCAATTTTGAGTCATGAGTATAATTTTTATCTTCTAGAAAGACATAGATTATTTCTCTAAGGTCAAAGGTTTGCAGACTTAGCAAGGACATTGGATTTAACTTGTGGACACCATTTCCTATTATCAAAGTCTGCAACTTTTCGACTCAAGGATTATAAATTGTAACATAATTATGATGTATTATAATTTGGGCTTTTTATCATACGAGAGAGGTCGTCTCATAATCTATTATTTGTGGTTTAGACCTTAAATTTTAATCCCTTTGGTGTGCATTCTATTGGTTCTTCGTCATTAATTTGGCATCCAACTGCATTTGGTATTGTTTTGTTTCTATTGAATGTAAAAATCAATAGTTTTGCATGAAACCATGTAATTCACACTTAATAACCATGTGCTACATGAAATAAGGGGTTAAAGTTATATTGACATGCAATCAGGCGTTAAAGTTATTATGATTTAGATTTGTGTGTGACATTCCACATAGTTTTCGAATTGAACTTACAATTAGCTTGCATCGTCGATCACTGTTCATGGAAATGTTGCAGGGGTTGAAGTTACGTAGTAAGTAGAGCTCAGATAGAGGACTGCTGCCAAAGGCAGCATTTCCACATAATTTGCAGTTGGTTTACAGGTTCAAAGGTAAGATGTTATTTTAAATCCACAAACATTTGGGTATGTTGTCTATCTGATTTTCTCGGCACAGATTTTTGTTTTTTTGCTGTGGTTAAGCTATTCATTTTGGGTCCAATTTCAGGAAAATATCATGATGGCAGCTACATATGTTCTTCTCTAGACAAACAAAACAAGAGGACTCCAGGGTAAAAGGCAAGAGAATAACCTTTTCACCTGACTTGAATGCATTATTTTGGTGACTAGATGGCATTAAATTTTTTATATATGTTTCTATTTGCAATTTTATCATATAGTACTAGATAAATACATTAGTGCAATCCATTGATCTTGGATTTTAGCTATTCCATGTTGTTGCTGGAAGTATTACAGATTTCATGATTAAAGTATTCTCATTGCATCGGATCACTAGCTATAGATGTTTTTAAGCATGTAACATGTATTATAGGGGATTTACTCCTTTGAATGTATCGAATGCAACATCATAATTCTGAATGATCTCAACAAACTCATAGTAAATATTTCACTGACAGACTGCATAAGCACTGAGATAAGAAATACAAATTATTATTTCTATTTGGGGAAATTATATATCTTATTTGACATTGAACTTTGAAGAACATGTCTAGTGCTACATAGTATTACTTTTGATCCCTTTTGTTGTTTTTTCAAATGTTTGAATGCATTTGGAGACTATTGTACTAACTCTTCATTTTCTATTTGAGATACTAAGTTGCACTAAAAGAAATTACATGTGGAGGATTAAGGAAGCTGGGCCAGCTCGAGGCTATGCAAGAGTTCATATTTAATATCTGTCATTTTTTTTTCAGAACCCTATGGAATACAACATGATAACATGGAAAAAGAGTCATGCAGTAAATCTGATAATTGTGAAGGTGCAAATGGTGATGCACCTGAAGAGGGAAACATGAATCCAATGATAATTGAAAAGGTCAAGAAAATTGTTGAAGGTGCTCTAGACATAATTTCATCTGTTAGTGACCTCAAGGGCTCACAAAATTCTGAACAGTCTATGCAAGAACATGCAGCAGCTGTGAAAATAGTTGTGTTATGGGTGAGTGCCCTTTTGAAACAACAAGAAGTGAAAGAACAAATGTAGCTTCAGTGTCATCTGGTATTGTCTGTGTTGGACTTTCTAAAGATAGCTTTCCAATATCTATCCCTCAAAGCAACTCTGTTGGACTAGAGCATGGACAAGGTCATGACTTCAAATTGGTCCTATACATAGATTCCGATTGGGCAGGCTGCATGTTCCATCAATGAAATAGAATCCACCAGAGGTTGCTCTCTCAGCATGGAATTAGGAGTAGTTTCATGGTTTTTTATGAAGCCAACCAATTGTTTAATTTATCTCTACAAAGGCATAATACAAAGCAGTAGTTATACCCATTTGTGAAGTGATATGGTGAAGGAGCATTCTTTGTGACATTAACCTTCAACAACGTCAAGGCACACCCATCTATTGTGCCAATGAGAGTGTGATTTAACTAAAAAAAATGTGATGTTTTTTGCAAGGGCTAGGTATATTGAGATCCATTATCACTTTTTAGGGAGAATAGGTGCAAAAAGCAAAAGTTGAAGTGGCACACTACAAGACTAAAGTTCAGCTTGCTGAAATCTTCAGGAAAGCATTGAGCAAGGAGTACTTTCAGAGGTTTAGGAAGATTCTTGGCGTAAAAGAAAATAAAATGGTTGTTGGGAAGGGGTGTTAAAGAGGTAATGACCATTTTAGTTTGGAAACCTACTTTGATAAAAGTATTAGGGACAAAATATGATAGGATAGATGGTTTCAAGATAAGATCTATCTATTATAAGGTGAGCTATTTCTTCCTAGATATACAATCTATCTTTAGTGTATAATCCTAAAAAGAAATAGGAACTATAAATGTGTTAAAACATAATATGCAATAGGAAATCAAGTCAGTTGTGTGCAAAATACTGTGTCTTGTGCTTTTGTGCTTTGAAAAATCATGATTCCAGTGGCCCTTAACTAACTATAGTTAGTTTTCCTTAACATGTGCCAGTTAAGGTTGATGGGGCACACATATATTACCTCTTGGGATTTTAAGAGCATTTCAGTGGCCCAGAATCTTAGAGTAAGGATGAAAGATAAAATTGTAAAGAGAACACCTGGACAAAGATGGATTGAAGTCAATAACAAGGTATATTCTTTCACTGTAGGAGAAAAATCGCACCCACAGACACAGGAAATTTATTCAAAGCTGGATATATTGTATGGGCAAATGAAGGAAATAGGGTATGTGCCTAATGCTAATTTTGTGCTGCATGATGTGGAGGAGGAACAGAAGGAACATATTCTCTGCTACCATAGTGAGAAGCTAGCCGTTGCATTTGGGATTATCAACACCTCACCTGGGACATCTATCCAGATTGTCAAAAATCTTAGAGTGTGTGGTGACTGCCACTCTGCTACCAATTTCATCTCTAAGCTTGCCATGAGGGACATTGTTGTGAGGGATGCAAATCGTTTCCATCATTTCAAAGATGGGATTTGTTCTTGTGGGGATTATTAGTGATGATAAGTGAAACCAACTGTAAACATGACTTGTCTAAAAAAGAAAAAAAATACATATACTCATTTTTCAATTGGGTAGCCATGCCATCCTTGCTTTGGTAGTTGTGCACATGTATATTTTTGCTTTGAGAAACTTTTGTGGATAGTGGTTAGTCATTATATGCTTAATGTTGGTGCATCATCATATAAAAGATAAAATATACTGATGTCAAAGTAGGGTGGCATAGAATCTGGATATATTGACATGGGCTTGCTTCATCTGGAGGAAATGGATGAATAGATTACTTATGCCAATCTATGTGTGGAAATATATGCGATTGAAAGGAATATTTATGAATGTTACGCATTGGGGTATTACTTGGACTTTTTTTCTTTAGCCTCCTACCTACATCATGATGACTGCATTTCATTGCTGGAATCGATGTTTTAATTTTGATACAATATTTTGAACTTGGATTATGGACTGTCATAGTCTAAAAACTTAGGATGATAGGAATGAACTTGACTCTTTATATTTTTTAATAAATAAAAATAAAGTAAACACATTTCAAAAAATTAATTCTTTGTCAACACTGGAAGATCAGTCACCTATAGATGGCAAAGATAGTGGCTGGATGTTCATTGACAATGCCTATGTGGTTAAGCAATGTAAATAGGCAGACAAATAGGAATATGCGGAGTAGTAGTTGAGGTCATATAGTAATCACAGACATTACCAACATGAGTATCAACTTTAAATCAAGGAAGTTACTTCCAAATATGGGGGATCCAGAAGCCCGTACCATCCCCATAATCATAGTATGTGGAGAAGTATTACAATTATGAAAAATCACATCAGTTTGATTTACTTTTTAAGGCATGAGAGTAGATTTGTAATTAATGTAAATTTTTTACATAGAACAAAGTTTGAACTCAAATTTAGCGGCCTAGTCTCAACTTGCCATGGAATCTGTTACAAGAAAACCAGCCTAATCTAATTTCTTCCCGTATCTATAACTATATAAATATTGGTCACTATTTGTTTTAATGTTTATATCTATTGTGTTTAGTACATATCATAGTAAAAAACTACTTGCACAAATCAAGAAGTCAAAGGATAAGAAGTAGTACATTCATAAGTTAGAATAAGAGAATCAAGATCTTGTGAAGAAATTATCAAAAGAAGACAAATAAAATTCTCACCTAAGGAATGTTAACCAGATGTTGCTTGAACAAATTAAAAAGTTACAAGGTGAAAAGCTAGATATTCAAGATATTGAAAATGAAATGGACACATCAAAAAATGAGGAAGAATTTTCACTCCTAAGGGTTCATAATCAAAGCTTACTTACGCAGTCTAAGAAGCTAAAAAATGATAAAAACTCGTTGCAAGAAAGGTTAGAGAAATTTACCAACAAGGAAGCATTGATAAATAAAAAACAGTGACCAATCCAATTGAACTAGAGAAGTCTTTAGATGTAA
>LPNX010055498.1:6274-29024 GCA_001517045.1 Pseudotsuga menziesii
TTTACCTCAATGATATATCCTTCCTTCGGGGGATTCACAACCTCCTCATTGTGTAATTAGTCAACTTGTTCTCTTTAGTTAGTGTAACTTAATGAGTGTAATTTATTCAATTTATTCCCAAGACATACAAACACCAAATTGTGTCTTCCCTGACAACTAATGTGGAATATTATGTGTAATGTCATCTCGTCTAAAGGTGTTGTAAATGAAGAATATTTCACTCATCTTCTTGTGACTTGCACTACTTTTTGAACAAAAAGGAAGTCATAATACTATAGTTGTAATACCTGGAAAAATTGAATCTCTTTACTTGACTCAAATAGAGTATAGAAATGACACTTTAGTTCGAACATAAAGAGCAACCTTTAATCAGCGTTTATGTATCAATGCCAATAATCACCATACTATCATATCTGTAATTTAGTTAATTATGTTGGAACGCGTCATGTTTCTTGTATAATGTAACTAATACCTTATTTATTGCTTCTTATGTAGGGGTAGACCTCATAGTTTTGATAAAAAGACTTTTGGATATGGGAAACTTTTGGAGTAAGAAAAACTAGAAGGAATATTCCCATTGAAAAATAAAATGAGGTAAGATAAAAGGCCAGGTTGGCAATGGACAGAGTGAGACATGGTCCAGAACTTTCCACTTATACTGTGACCGATCCTAACATAGTTGATGACAAAACAACGTCTAGTTCAGAACCATGGGTGAAGCAGTTGCGTCCAATGGACCCAACTCAAATTCCAACATCAACACAATCTCCAACCAACAATCCATCAATGAGCCATGTTGACACTCTTGAAGACATAGGTATACTGAGAGATGTTGAGTATCAAGCGTTGGACATAGGAGCAATGATTAATTTGAAATCTCTCTAAGAAGACCACAACCATGTCAAGCACACTCCCAATATGGACCAACATGTGAATGAAGCACCACAACAAAGAAGCTCTGGGATTCGTAGCTCATGTCCACTTTCCCTACCTCGACTGTCTAGTGCAATAAAAAGGACTCCTAGACGTATACATGTGGATGAAAGTTGTATGACAAGCCTTGAAGAGAAGTTTCCCAAACACACTATCGATTGGAAATGTAGAAAATTAATGAAGGAATATTTTGAATCCAAAGGCGATGTAGGTAAATGTCAATTATTACTATGTTTGTTAAAGTCAAATTGTTTAGTTGTTGTTAGGAGAATTATGGGAATAAATATGGTTAGAAGTTCAGAGGATAACAATCATATTGTTAGAAATATCCAATCTGCTTTTAATGTGATTGGGAAGACGTCTCGTACTAAATATATCTGTGCGGCTCGTCGTGTGTTATTAGAATCAGTTGTAAGCAAGTCCATGCAGAAACGTTCCTACTTTCACACACTTCTCACATAGTTAAATTAAATAGAAAAAATGTTATGGAGTACTCTGTTATAAGAGAAAATATTCAGACTCCAAGTGGAAAATATTGTTGGGATTTTGTTGGCAAGTTGACTCGTCGAGATATGAAGCTAATTGATGTTGTTAAGGACTTAGTACAAAATTTTTGGCATGATCATACCAGACCTTCATCTAACCAAAGAGATGTGCTAAAGCTGATAAAAGGTTCTCCTAAACGTGAACCCCACATGAAAAACTTCCTTGACACGACACAGACTGAACTCTATGAGAGATTCAGGAATGAGTGCACACAATTGAACCTAGGCCAAAGGTCCTTTGAGAAATGTAAACCATGGTCCATTCGTATATGCATTGATCAGAACACATGTTGTTGTAGATACCATGTAGAATATGAATATTTTTATGACAAGTATAAACATATATTTTGTGATTTGCATACTAACATTGAGAAATGATGTAATGAATCCATAATACCACTGAATTCATCGAGAGATTTTATCGGCAGTGTTATGTGTCCAAGGCATGAAGGACAAAAATACTATGGAAAATCATGTCTATATGGGAATTGTTCTAGGTGCAGTGGGTTTGCTCTTTTGAATCGTTGCATTCATGGAAGAAATGAGCATCAATTTGGAAATATGCTCGTGGATATGTAGAGATTCAAGTACGTAACCTATCATTCAGATAGTGTGAAGGAAAGTAAAAATATTGCATTGGTGAAGTCACAGGTGTAAATGATTATTGCATGTTTTTCCTCTTACAAGTTAAGTTTCTACATATACATTCTTTAAAGTTCACATTCTAATACGACCCTTGTTTTCATGGAAACAGGTACGGGTATGTGAGTTTTTGATGGAGTTCTACAAGAAAACCGAGCAGTATGTTCAGCATGTGCATGTAGCATGATGGAAGGATAAGCAGTACATAAAATGCAAGGACAACTTTCCCATTGGGACCATATTGTCAATTGTGGATTTTTAAGAAAACTACACCCTTCAACAACAAAATGAAATTCAGAGTTAATACTACCATTCTGACCAAGTCAGCATTATGGTGCATATTACGTATAGGCATGGCGCTGAGAGCAGCATTAACAATAGGATAATACAGAAGGAGACAAACTTTTACATAAGTGATGACATATGCCATGATCTGCATTATGTGCAACACTATTTTCAAATTTTCTATGATCAGCTAAAGGAGGGAGATATACAAATGGATCAGCATTGGATATGGTCAGATTTTTGGGTGGGCCAGTTCAAAAATTCCCAAGTCTTCCAATGGATGAGTATGTTGCATAAGACTTACAATGTGTCGGATATATGGAAATAATTTGAGACTCAGCACAGAAAAGGTGAGCATGACGGGGCTGGTGCATGCATCAATACTACACTATGAAGGGAGGAGATGGGGTTTACCAGAAACCCCCATATCAAAGATGCAAAAATCCATAGTTCAATGGTGCTTTGCAACAATGTCAGACCGAACTAAAGTGCAACATACATCAACAAGAGCAGGAAGGCTAGTTAGGAATATTTGGAAAGTGGTTTACATAGAACGATCATGTTCCTATAGTTGCAGAATAGTACAAGGAACACATGCATTTCATTCGGTTCGAAGCTCAAACAACCCCCTATTTGAAATATGGACAAGGAAACCTGCTTTGTTTTGCATCCCTCGTAGCAGCGGTGAATGGAATGAATGCGAATGCATGGATTGGGTTGATGATTGGGATTGTGTGTCACTTGCAGTAGACCCACATGTAGTCATTGAAACAACCCACTTAGATGAGGGTCAGTCAACGACTTCGACAGACTAGGACCATATCTCAGATATTGTACAACCAGGACACATATATGCAGTTGTTTCCCCGAAAGACAATGAACGGGGCACATATTATTGGTTGGAACGATGCATTCAAGGTAAGCAAATCCTGAACGAATAATTGGTTGATGATGAAGGAAATGAATTTACTATTGGCTCAATGGTGGTTGAGGGTGAATATCTTACACAATATGGGAAATCAAGAAGAACTAGTGGGCATGTATTCATGGATTACAGACTAGGTTCTGTGGTCTATCACTTCACAAACTTGATTATTGGCATGAACATCCATCTATAGACAAGGTTAAACAAGAACTCAACCAAGGTACGTTAATTATTGACTCATTCAGAGCACGAGATATTGGTGGAGACAATTAGCAACATAGAGGATCGAGATGGCTATATTGAATGAGATTGGGTAATTGCGCTTACACTCCACTGGGGCGAAACCCTAGTTTGCATAATCTGGCCCGGAGGCATGCTCAGGTTGTAAAGAGTCGGGGGGAGGCCACCTTGGCCATAATCATGTGCCACGATCCCGATGGAACCGATGGTTCATTGATTAGAACCCCGGTCAACGTTATATGGAGAGTTGCAGTAGCCCTGCAAAATCCCATTAGATGAAATTTGGGGTCTAAAATGGGCCTTATAAGAAAACCTACCAACAATAAATTTTGTGAGTTGGAATTCAAGAACCAATAGAATTTCAATAAAATGAGTCAACCATAATGGTTGAATTGACATATTTGTCATAAAAGAAAACTACTTTTTTTGTTCATATTTTCGACATATCTCCCTGTGTTTTTACTCAAATTTCAGGCGGGAGAGCTCATTGGATGCAGAATTAAATTATGCATCCAATGAGCTCTCCCACTCAGAATTTGAATAAAAACACAGGGAGATATGTCAAAAATATGAACAAAAAAATTAGTTTTTTTCATTCTTCCTCCAAAGTTAATAACTATTATTTTATTATTTTCCTTAGGAGGCCCATTTTAGACCTCAAATTTCCTCTAGTGATTCAGGGACACCTAGGACAATTTAGGCAGGGGTCCAAAAACCAAACCGGACGGCGATTTCCAAATCTGTCGGCTCTTGTAGGTGTGTTTGGGAATGGATTCCATGGGCAAGTCACCCCTGACCTCTTGACACAGGGTTTTGGAGGGTCAGTGCACCATTTCCAAGGTTGCATGGACCCCACTAGGGCAAAACCCTAGTTTCCAAAATCTGGCCTGGAGGAATGCTTGGGCTGTGCGGAGTCGGGGGGAGGCCACCCTGGCCATAGTATCATGCCACGATCCCAAAGAAACTGGTGGTTCTTCGATCAGAGCCCCGGTCAATGTTCTATGGCGAGTTTCAGTAGGCCTGCAAAAAGTCGTTGAGGGACGCCTGGGCCAATTCAAGGCTGGGGTCCAGAAACCAAACCGGGCGACGATTTCTGATTCTGTCAACTCCTGCATGTGTGTTTAGGAATGGTCTCCATGGGAAATTCATGGCACAGTGACTTCATTATGCATTGGTTTCGTAAACTAGGTTTTTTCTCAACTTCCTTCAATGCAACTCTCGCATTGGTGGGTCAACTCTGTTTGACTTCATGAATTACAAGTATATAGCCAATTAGGGTTTCATGGATTGAAATAATTTCCCATAGATAGATATGATGTATTATTTTATTCTCTCTTATGTAGAACACCTTAGACCATATACCTAAGCTATAAGATAAAATAACAAAAAAACTAGGGTTTCACAAACTACAAACCATAAACCTAAAAACTAGGGTTTATAAATTTACACATATAACTACAAACTAGGGTTTTATGAAGTAGAAATTCACATACATAGAGATCATGTGCTATGTTAGTCTCACTTATGTAGAAATACTTAAACCATATACTTAAGCTACATGCATAAATAGAAAAAAAAACTAGGGTTTCATGAACTACAAACCACAAACCTAAAAAATAAGGATTACAAATTTACACATACATCTACAAACTAGGACCATATACGTACATAAATAAACATAGACCATATACCTTATCTATAAGAACAAATGTCAATAAATCTAGGGTTTCTTGAACTACAAACCACAAACTTAAAAGCTAGGGTTCACAAATTTAGACATAGAACTACAAATTAGGGTTTATGAAATTGTTAGGTTTATATCATTATATTTGTCAGTCTCACTCAACTAGAAACTAGTAGACCATATACCTAGAAGATATGTACCTGCACTACAACATAGTTAGGGTTTCATGAACTACAAACCACAAACCTAAAAACTATGGTTCACACATTTTAGACATAGAACTAAAAAATAAGGTTTATGAACTCAATAGGTTTAGAAAATTAGATTTTTCAGTGTCACATAACTAGAAACAAATATACCATATACCTAGAAGATATGTACACTCACTACAACAAAGAAACTAAGGCTATATGAATTACAAGTATAACAAATAATTGCATGAAATAGAAGTAGAGACACATACATGGATTACAAGTATCAAGCGAACCAGGGTTTCTTGAATTGAAAGAAATTCAAATACATAGAGATCAAATTATATGTTAGTCTCACTTGTTTCTATACACTTAGACCATACACCTAATCTACAAGAACAAATAGCAAAAAATATAGTGTTTCATGAACTAGAGACCACAAACCTGAAAAATAGTGTTTACACATTTACACATACAACTACAAACTAGAGTTTTATGAAATCATTAGTTTTACATAATTAGATTTGCTGGTCTCACTTAACTAGAAACCAATAGACCATATACCTATAATATATGTTGCTATAATAAACCATATACCTATAATATATGTTGCTATAATAAACCATATACCTAGAATAGACCATATACCTAGAATATATGCTTGCAAGCCAATAAGCATAATGAATATTTCTTGAAAGAGGGGGGTCAAACACTATAGGATGATTCAATATTTTATTTAATGGCTGGTTGGGTGATTGCGAATAAAATTGGATGTAATTTTCCTTTCAATCAGCATGTGGTTGAAGCATGTTAGTGGTGTTGATGGGACGTTATCATCATATCGTACAAATTCAAACTCTTTTGCAACCGACATACACTGACATAGACCCCAATCAATCCACTTTTCATGAAGATAGGACTGTCAAACTAAGAATGATTTCCAGCCAAGTCAAAATAGTTTCCTCTTTAGGGTTAAATTTTTCCCATTGATTAACATCAAGTTGTGAAATTTGTGCATCATAAACTATAAAGAGTATCTCATTTGATTAGTGTATAAAGAATATGTGACATATGACTACAAACCTAGGCATGCTCGTATACAAACAAAAAGTTACTTTGTAAGAGGCCACAAGAGATGGTTAGGTAGCGTTGGTGTTAGAGTTTCCCTCCTAGGTTTAGGGTTTCCTCATTGATTCTAAACCCTAGATTATGCATGCTAACCCCAAAACACCATTTGGGTTAGGGTCTTCTCATTGATTATAAAGCCTAGGTTATGCATGCTAACCTTTAAACTTTAGTTAGGGTTAGGGTTTCCTCGTTGATTCTAAACCCTGGGTTATGCATGCTAACCCTTAAACTTCAGTTAGCCTATGCCAAAGAAACAGGTAAGCAATGTCAACTTCATCTTCAATTGATATAAATTGTCAAATTTATCAAAATCAATGTTTTCCAAGTAGATGTAACAAATGCAAGCCAACAACATTCATGTTCAATATGATTCTCAGCTCATCAATACTATGAAATTTCCAGTCAATCAAATGGTAAGAGAAGATCATTCCAATATCAATTTCTAGGTTTCAAAATGAGACAATAATTAACTATGTAAATACCAAAGGCAAACAAGTGCTTTCTATTCCAATTTGGACAGTGAATAAGACTGTAAAACCAATGATAAATTTCAGCCAAGTATGACTATCCCAAAATGTTACTTCCAGTCAAAGTAAAGATGCAATAGCTATGTCAATTTCAAGTTTGCAATTAGGAAGACAATTGTTAGGTAAATGCAAGTGGACTACAAATATTGTCAATTCCAACTTGGTCAATGAATGGGACTGTGAAACTAAATGTATTTTTCAGCCAAGAAAAATTTTACTATGACTATCCCAAATAGTAATTTCCAGTCAATCGAAGAGTGCCAATAAGTACCTACAAGATAGTCCTCAACAAAGATGGTATCTTGTACATGTTTTTTAGAGGTCTTTTTGGTATTTTAGTAGTGCAAATGTACTTGTAGATCATTATCAAAACTTCTTATGTATGGCGGGAAATGTCAATGATCTGTAGAGTCCTAGGAGGGATGTTAAATATAGAGAAGGAGTTTCGAAAGGGGGCCAGGGTCTAATCCTATAGGTCGAGGATAATAGTATGAGATTCGGAGCTTAGTGTTAGGAAATGAGAGAGAAGAGGTGGAAATGTAAGAGAGTAGGTTAGGATATGGAGAAGGGAGGAAGGGTTTGGAAGGGTATAAATCTATGGTTTTAGGTTAGGTGTTTAGTTAGGTCTAGGTCCTTAGGGTTTAGGTCTGCAATAACAAGGCCGAAGCTAGGTATGACAATTCGAGAAAACAAATGGAAGGGCCGAGGGGTGAAGGGCCAAGCTAGGTATTTGCACTATGATTTACAAGATTGGGTATTTGGTATTTAAAATTATCATTTCTATTGTACACACTTATGTAGTTGTGTACTTTTTTTGTTAACTAACCTACAGTGTTAAACTTTTTATGCATTTTATTGTGAACATACATACTTTATTGCTTCATCAACAATAAGTATTGCAAGCACATCAACTGCAATCGACATAATGTATGCAAATATGTAATCAAAGGAAAATTAATATAAATAAGTGCAAAATGATAGATTCATGATACACAAATTTCCAATCATATACAATAGTAGTGAAAAATGGAACATCGTTCCCAAGACATACAATGGCAACTCGTGCCCTATACAAAATATGGGAACTCGTGCCAAAATGCCACATCATGGCTAGTGTACATAGGAGGGTCTCTCAATCCTTTTTCCCACCCTCAGAGCTTCGAGGTGCACCTCCAAAATCGATCTTCCTCTTCTTTGAGCTAGAGGAAGCTCAATCCTTCTGGCCGCTTCGACCACCTCCCCTTGGGCTCTAAAATGACAACAATCAAATGTCAACTCCTACAGGAAATTATACAAGTATAAAACACAATTTAAAAATAAAAATTAAGTTTTCAAATCTTAAATAGCTCACCTCAAACAAGACTGTAAGTGGTGAGAGGGCTACCCTCCTCCGTGATCCAAGTCTATCGGCAATGCCACCCTACAACATTTAAACAGAAAGATAACTCATACAATTTAATTCCTATGTTAATTTTCATTAATATTGCATGATATTTTCATAAACTAATCAATCTCACCATGAACACAACAAGATGGTCCTCGGGGCTGGCAGGTGGAGCAGTCGGCTGGTCCTCAGGGGTGGCAGGTGGAGCAGTGGGTTGGACAACCTGTTCTGATGCTAGGGTGGATGGGATAGCTGAGGATGTAGCCACATTGATGTTGGATACAAAACTAGGGGAATAGTGAGAGAGGGCATGGACTGGAGTGGGTGAAGTGGTGATGTACGGAAATAAAACCCAACTAGATGTAGAACGGAATGGACCACCATGGAAGGGGAAACGAGGGTGGTGGGGGAATATGGGGGAGGGGGCTGAGGTCTGGGATGGGGTGGAGAGATGGGTGAATGTGGATGGATGATGTATCATGGTCGGAGGGGGGAGATTGGAAACATGGGAAATTGCAAGGGAGGGGGCGGATGGGTGGGGCGAGGGGGAGTGAGCGAAGGCTATGAAAAAGAAGGGGGAGCTAGATGGAAGTGTGGTGGTGGATTGGAGGCAAGGGATGGATGGAATGGGGTGGGTAGGGATGCAGGTAAAGGGACATGTATGCTAGGGGCTCACCTGGCATATATGGTGGGAAAAAGGCAGTCGATGGAGAGATAGTGACACTGATGTGGCTATGTACTCAGACCAGCATACATTTTATGGCCTCATATATTAGTACATAAAAAATATAAATATACAAAGCTAAGCCATCAAAACTAAAATTAAATTTATACTTTATTACACGATACCTGTACACAAGGGGATCTGGCTAAGCCATCAAAACTAAAATTAAATTTATACTTTATTACACGATACCTGTACACAAGGGGATCTGCTGATCCCCAATGGGGATGGCTGGTCACTCACTCCTCCGAACACCTATGCAAACACAAAAATATTTAGATTCAATTACTAAATATTAATTACATTAGACGACGATATTAAATACTAACATTACATTTAATTACTGAAAGAAAACTACATGTGTGTATGGTGTCACGATGTCCTCTACAACTACCATGGCTCCATCTAGGTTGAAGGAACCAACGTCCCCCCACCTAGGTGTTGGAGACTCAGCAGTGAATAGTTGTACATTAAAACAAATCAAGTCATTAACATCTGATTCTAAGTTAAATTTATTAGAAATTATGAGATTGCATAACGTATAAACAATACTTGAACATTAAATAAAACAATAACTAACCTATTGTAAGTAGCTCTCTGTGGCATGCTCCTACGTGGGAACATGGCATGGATGTCCATAGAGAGAAGAACAATGTGGAACTAATCCCATTGTTGGGCACCATTTTGACCTCTTTTTGTCACCTAAATATCCTCTATTTTCCTCCATAAAACCTTCATACTGATTTATAAATCCTTAAATTCACCCACAAACTTTGGTCAAGAGGTATAAATATCATTGCTTTTTAAAAAATTGAATTTTGACTTTTTTAAAGCATTTAAACTAAGGTTTTTATTCAGGGTTACAGGATGTTCTAACTTCCCGTAATGTCTCCATGGTTGAATACTTGAAGGCCAGCTAGGCATGAACTGAAAGATGGAGAAAAGATCCTCAGTGTCCAAGGATGGATAAACTTCCAACAGATAGATGATGTGGCTCTCACAGGTGTCAAGTCAAAGTGGGTCAAGGGCAACCACCTGTGCTACCACTCAGCACAAAAGCAGGGCAGTTCCGATTTTGTTGATTTTCATAGATCTGATAAAGGATATCAAGGATTATCTTTCATTAATTAGTTTCCAGATTAGTAGCATTTCTAGTTTTCAATAATTTGTATAAGTATTTTACAAAACAGAGAAGAAAGGACATCACGATTTGACTGAAAACGCAGGCTGTGTTGGACAGCGTTGTTCTATTATTATGTATGATCAATTTCATGGTGAATATAAGTAAAATTCAAGCTCTATGATTGTCTTTCTGCCTGTGTGAACGAGGCATTGGAGGTCCCCCATTGTCGAGTCTGCACATCCCTTTTATTGCCAGAGAATGCGATTTGGATTGTAATGCGATTTGGATTGTAATGCGATTTGGATTGTGTTAATGGTATGTTTCAGTTCCTGTAGAATCGATTTCTCTTATTGTAGAACAAATTAGACTACTGTCAATCAGTTTTATCAGCCTTGTTATTTTATTAATTAAATGTTGTAGAAATAGTTTGTACTACGATCTCATATTGCTATGTATTGCTTACCTATTCAACGATGGAGTATTAAGAATCATTGCACATTACGAATGCTTTCTTGTAAAGGGAATTAATGACTGATTGTTTATTCAACATTGAGATAATGGGCAGAATGTTGTGATTCTTATTTCAGGGTTAGATTTAATTCATTTTTATTATCTCAGTGCTTTCACATATAATTTGTTGTGTAAATGAAACAACAAATGAAGCTGTTCCTATAAGGTAATTTTTGTGTTTTCAAGTCACAGTATTTTAATCTTCAGTAGGTTTATTTCCTAAGTAAACTAGATTTCCAAGTCAAGTCTAGCTTTGAAGTCCTTATACTTGGATATGCCTCTAAGTCTACCAACCCGAATTGACATAAACTCAAGGTTTGATTTGCATCAGTAGATTGAATCCCAACATTTGGCGTCATTGCCGGGGAGGCATTGTAGAAGCAGGCTTCGGAACTTTAGTTCTCTGATAAAAACAAAAATTTCAACAAAACATAGAGTAGATTTAGTTTTATGTCAAGACAAAGAGACGAGAAAGGAAGATTTATCTAAAACCCCCCAAAAATAGAAGTAACAGGACCTTCTTTTCCAAAAGGATTCATCTCAACAGTGGGTACTTTTAAAATGGCTGAGGAAGAAACATCAAAAGAACCAACTGCAGAACAGAGAAGAGAGTATGAGAGAATGTTAGAAATAGAAAACAAACGAAGACAAGAAAGGAGAGAAGAAGATAGGAGACATGAAAGGGAAGAAGAAAGGAGACATGAGGGGGAGGAAAGGACAGAAGAAGATCAGGAATCCACCTTTAAAATTCCCATTTTGGATACTAGCATTACCCTAGGAGAAGAGTTAAAAATGAAGAATATCCCACCATCTATCTTACCAAACTTCTATGGCATGACCTCTTAAGATCCTGAATCTTTCCTATTCGATTTTGATATTTTGTGTCGAACTTATGGATACACTGATGACACCCATAAGCTTCATCTTTTCCCTGCTACCCTTAAAGCAGCTGCCTTGAAATGGTTCATGGGTTTAGGAGAGCATTCTATTACTATCTAGGATGAGATGAGGAATATCTTTCTTCGAAAATATCAGGCATATTGCAGATCAAAGGATCTAAAAGATGACATTTTTGGAATGACTCAACAGGAAGATGAGAGCTTGGAGGAGTATTTGGAAAGATTCTCATACAACCTACAGAAATCTAAATACAATTCTTTGACACCAGAGATGATTAGAACAATATTTCTAAAAGGAATAAGAGAAGAGTATTTGGATATTTTGAATGTTATGGGAAAAGGTGACATCTCTTACCTTCCCTTTGATGAGATACAAGATTTATGTCAGAAATATTCAAGAGGAAAGGCTAGAACTAGAAAAACGGACATCACTACTAAAGTAACTAAATCTGTCAACAATGGTATTTGTAGGGCTGAGCTTGGAAATCTGCTAGAAGATTTCAAGACTGATTTGTTAAGTACCTTGGGCACACAAGTCGAAGTAGAAAAAACCAAGAAAAGACAAGAACAACAGGACCAGCAAGATCAAGCTTTGTCTATTTTTTGTCCTAAATGTAGGAAGAAACACCCACTAAAAGAATATCCTTTAAATGCTGTTGAAATTTGTGGCTTATGTACTTTTAATCACAAAACTGATGACTGCCCCGGATTGAAAGAATTGTAGGCAGCTCGAATGGAGGAGAATCAAAGTATGGAGTCTCTCTACTTTATGGGACAATGAAGACCTTGGCAGCCACGATTTTCAGGTATGTCTCAAGATCCTATGCAGCAATTTCATACAAATTATCAAACTCCTATTCAGAATTCATGGAGTGCACCCATGCCCTGGCAAACTTGGTCCCCTCCATTAGTCCAATCTGCTCCAAATTGGAGAGGATATGCCCATGGTAACCAAACATATCAGCAGGCCTATTTGCAGCCCTATCAACAACCTTCTTCCTATCATCAATACCAGCAGAATCAAGTCCAAGCCCCATCTTTCCAAGTCCCATCTTTTCACCAACCCAACAACATGGCTCCTCAATTAGGTCCACCACCTCAATAGCTTCAATTTCCATCCAATCAGCCTCCACCTCGGCCTACACAATTACCAGCTCAGCCAATTCCAAATCCAAATAATAAAACAGACAAACCTATGTATAATGTTGATGATGGAATGGCACTCCCTTACTCAATTATCCCACTGCAAAATATCAATTTAAGATCTGGGAAAACTTTACAAAAATAATCTCCTGTTATCTTAGAAGAACAAATAGAAAATGAGAAAACTCCAAAAAAATTAAATACAGAAAAATATCAGTCAGAAAATCACAGTCAAAAAGTGAAAAACATTAGTATCTTATACACCTCCGTTTCCCGAAAAGTTGTTCAAAGAAAAACCTTCAATTTCCTTACCTGAATTTGATGTTTTGAATGAATTAACAAATGTATATGTCAAAATTCCTCTACTGTAGGCTATAAAGGATATTCCAATTTACACTAAAGCAGTTAAGGAATTATGTCTTAATAAAAGAAGGAAGGATCCATCAAAAATTCATGTGGTAGGCAATCTAGCAAGATTAATGTCTAATACTGTTTTCATTGAAAAGTATGTATATCCTGGAATCCCAATGGTTACAATTACTATTAATAATTTTTCAATTCCAAAAATGTTGATTGATCTAGGTGTTGCCATTAATGTCATGACACTAGAGACAATGGAATACCTTCACTTGACAAATCTCAGACCAACCACAATAGTTTTGGAATTGGCTAATAGGTCTAAAATTACACCTGAAGGGGTATTAGAAGATATCATTGTTTCTTTAGACTCCTGGGAGTATCCTGTTGATTTTATAGTGCTACAGCCAAAGTCTAACCTAGGAGATCACCCATTGATTCTTGGCAGACCCTGGTTGGCAACAGCAGATGCTTTCATAGGGTGTAGGTCAGGAAGTATGCTCATTTCACATGGGACAGAGAGAAAAAAAATTGCACTTTACCCTTCTGCCCAAAGACCTTCTACATTAGATCAGCTGTCATGGATTAATGAGACTAAGGAACAAGAAGAAGAAGTGATTAAGCCTGTCCTGAGTATCAATCAGTTCTTTGATTTTCAGGAAGAAAACAACGAAGATCTGTTGGATTATTTTATTGCTGAACCTGATATTTCTGAAGAATTAAGAGATATACAAAATGCTGCAGCAAATCAAGTTTTAGGTTATAATTTTCAGGAAAATTGCACAGTACATTCTCTGGCATTAGCACTTCACGATATTTTTAATGTTCATTCAATCACAAATATTCAAAGTAAAACAATTGAAATCAGTCCTAGAAAACATTTGAATATAAATGCACATCTTACTACATCACAGGAAGAACAATTGATTACTTTGCTGAATAAACATTCCCATGCATTTGCTTGGGAGTACACTGATATGCTAGGTATTCATCTTGAGACATGCACTCACCACATTTACACAGATGATAAAATCAGACCTCTTAGACAAGCACAATGAAGAATGAACCCTATACTAAAATAAATAGTCAAGGAAGAGCTGCAGAAGTTGTTAAAAGTAGGTTTTATCTACCCCATTTCCGACAGCCAATGGGTTTCTCCCTTGGTTGTTGTTCCAAAGAAAAATGGTAAATGGCGCATATGTGTAGATTATAGGGATTTGAATAAGGCAACATTAAAAGACTATTTTCCATTGCCTTTCATTGATCAAGTGTTGGATACTTTAGTTGGAAAAGAATACTTTTCATTTTTAGATGGTTTCAGTGGGTATAATCAAATTAGTATTGCAAAAGAAGACCAAGACAAAACCACCTTTACATGTCCCTGGGGCACATATGCGTATAAGGTTTTACCTTTTGGCTTATGTAATGCCCCAGCTACCTTTCAGAGGGCAGTCTTGGCCATCTTTGCATATCTAATTCATGAGTGTGTTGAAATTTACATGGATGATTTTTCTGTGTATGGAAGTACCTTTGAGGATCCCTTGGAAAACCTGGAGAAAATTTTACAAAGATGTGTTGATTCAAATATTTCCCTCAGTAATGAAAATTTTTTTATGATGATGACTGAAGGGATAGTTTTAGGACATCACATTTCTTCATCTGGAATAAAAGTAGATCCTGCTAAAATTCACATCATTGAAAATTTATCTGAACGAACAACTCAAACAGATGTAAGAAGCTTTTTAGGGTATGCAGGCTATTATCGTAGATTTATTGCAAATTTTAGTAAGATAGCTCTGCCATTGTTTAAATTGCTTTCAAAAGATGTGCCTTTTAATTGGGATACCGACTATCAATCTGCATTTCAGACACTTATAGAGAAGCTCTCAACTGCTCCCATTTTAAGGGGACCAAATTGGACATTTCCTTTCCATATTTCCACCGATGCCTCTACTACTGCAATAGGGGCCTCGTTGGGACAAAAAGAGCATACCATGACTTATGCCATCTATTTTATTAGTAAAAATATGACATCTGTAGAGTTGAACTATACAGTCACTGAAAAGGAGATGTTGGCAGTGGTTCATGCTGTCAACAAATTCCGTCATTACATAACTGGCTACGAAATTTTTGTCCATACAGATCATTCAGCCTTACGATATTTAATGAATAAATCTATCACTAATGGTCGGATTACTAGATGGTTGTTATTAATGCAGGAATTCAATATTACTGTTCTAGATCGACCTGGACAAGAAAATCAAGTGGCATATTTCCTGTCTCGTTTACACAATACTGGTGAGATTGTTCCTGTTTCAAATAGTTTTCCTGATGAACACTTATTTACAATTTCTGTTATCACTCCTTGGTATGCTGACATTGCTAACTATTTATCATCAGGACAATTACCACCATCTATGACATCTAAAGAAAAGAAAAAGATTATTAAACAAAGTGCTAAGCATATATGGGTTAATGGTGATCTCTTTTACACAGGATATGGTCTAATTATACGAAGATGTGTACGACAGGATGAAATTTTAGATATTTTAAAGGCATGTCATGATGAACCGTGTGGTGGCCATTTTGCAGATAAAAGAACAGCATACAAGATACTCAATTTGGGGTATTATTGGCCTTCTCTTTTTAAAGATGCTAAGAGGTATGTTCGAAGTTGTGATACTTGTCAACAGATGGGATGGCCATTCCGGTCTGATGAAATGCCACTCCAACCACAAATCCTCATTGAACCATTTGAAAAGTGGGCCCTTGACTTCATTGGTCCCATTCATCCACCATCACAAGGGAAGAAGTACATTTTGGTATGTACAGACTATGTCACCAAGTGGGTAGAATCCAAACCATTACCAAGAGCCACTGAACAAACTATGGTAAACTTTATTTTTGAGGAGATATTTGTTAGATTTGGGGTGCCCAGAGAGATTGTAACTAATCAGGGTGCCCAGTTTACTTCCAAACTAGTGCAGGAGATTGCAGAAAAGTACAAGATTAAGCACATAAAGTCTACTCCTTACCATCCACAAGCCAATGGCCAAGTGGAATCTACAAACAAGACTTTAGAAGGCATCATCACCAAAACTGTTCAAAGGCATAGGAAGGATTGGCCAGCTAAGCTTACTGAAGCTTTATGGGCATACCAGATCACTTGGAAAAACAGTACTGGTTTTTCCCCTTATCAGCTTGTTTATGGTAAGCAAGTCCTCCTCCCTATAGAGTTTCAAATTCATACCTTCAAGTTAGCAGCTGATTTGGGCATGGATCTTTCTGAGGCTCAGCAAGAAAGAATACTTCAGCTGAATCAACTAGATGAGATGAGACAAGCTGCCATAGAACACAATATTCTGATACAACAGCAGAGAGTTCAATGGCATGACAAGTTTATTAAAAATAATCAATTTCACATCGGTGACTGGGCACTATTGTTTGACTCAAAGTTCAAAAACTTCAAAGCCAAATTCACAACTCACTGGCTTGTTCCATATGAGATTGCTGAAGTATATGACAATGGCTCAGTCAAACTTCAAACAATTGATGATGAAGCACGTACATTTGTGGTCAATGGCCATCGGCTCAAACTGTATACCAAGCCTATCAACAAGGAAGATTTTATACAGCAGATTTCACAGCAACGAGAAATGGAAGTGCTGGAGAGACACATCAGTGTTTCTCCTTCACTTACCTCTTAGCTGCTCTGATATTGAAAATAAAATAAAATAAAATAAAACATAGAAAAAGAACATAAAAATAAAAAAAAACAAAAGATAAAATATATATATATATATATAAAACCAAGAAAAGAAAAAAAAGGAAGTTTAGTTGTGAAAACCAGGTCACTGGCACAACATAAACTTGAATTTTCCATGGAAAACCAGGTTCGCTTGGCCATTGAAAATTCACCAAAATATTTTTCCAATTTCATGTCTTTTACATAGATTTATTTTCAATAAGTCAAGTTTTTCTTTGACTTGAGGACAAGTCAATAACTAGGCCTGTGAGGGGGATAAGCATTTTTATGCTTTCTTGGAACCCTCCAAGTCTTTTTCATATGCAGAAGGGACCTGATTTCCAGCAATACAATGATTTCTAGCAATGCATAGGGACCTGACTTCCAGTAAGGCAGAAGAAATCTACAGAAGGACTTGACTTCTAGCAAAGTAGAAGGAATCTGAGATGGCAGATAGAAGACATCAGAGGAAGGAAATGAATCAGAAGTAAATGCAAACCAGCTACATCAGGCAGCAAGCTCATCATACAGGGATATTCAGCAAAGTCTGTAAGAATTTAAGCTTTTGTGTTTTAAAAGTTTCGTGATTCTTTGTTTCTAAGTGATGACATATTTACCAACCCTCGTAAGCTTGACTGCCTATTTCATTATCCTCACGGTCTCTCCCAGCATTCCATTTACCTTTCATCATCCTACCCTAGGGGTCAAGATGGTGGTCAAAATAAAACCTAAGAGCAAATTTTAAATGGCCAAAATATATACTGCATTCTACAGGATATATCGCATTCTACAGGACATATACTACAGGCAGGGTTTTTTTTTTTTCCTTGGTAGAAAGACAGACAGGGTCTCCTTCTCAGCAGAAAGTGAAATGTTTTAACAACAATAAAACATGAAATTTCCAATGTTTTATATGTATATATATTGGTGCATTAAGCATTAAGCAAACATACATATAAGAATATAGATGGCCATGTGTATTTTCAAAATGAAAAGAGTCCACTTCAGATTAAAAGAAATCCCTTCATTCCAATTTACAATCAAATAGTTGGGCATACAAAGAAATTAAAGTTTATCATATGAATTAAAACCTTACCTTTCATTTCTTTCCTGAGCAAATAATTGGATGGAAAGTGGCATGTTTATGAAATGATGAGAAAAAAAACGTGGATATATTCCCCACGATAGTATACAAATGTGCCCAAAATGTGTATCATGAATTGGTGAAGTCGAGGAGTGCGATTTGGTCATTCTTCTTTGGACCAAATCCAACTTTTTTCCTCTACAAAAATCGACTGCTGTGGGTGATAGTTTGCAAGTAAGTAGAAGCCGTGGGTTACAGGAAAGGCGCAGACACCAATTGCTGTGGAAATCGTGCAGGAAGAAGTGAAGACAGTTACACTAGAAAGGAGGTAAAACTTAAACCCTTTCTTTGCTAAAGACTCTACCAAGACCAACAGAAATTCTACATTTTCATAGTATCATTTTTGGATAAGAAAAACAAATGCAGAGTTGAAAATTGAAAGGCTGAAGTTTCCTGTTGCATATCTCTTTCCTATTCAAGTTCAAAATGTCATCTAGACTAGAACCAGACAAGTTCAATCCCACTGATATTCATGAGAATTGCTTGGAGATATTTGAAAAGAAACAGTGGGTAAATTTTTTTGAAAAGTTTGATGGGCATAATGAGCATGTTAGTCTAGCTTTTGCTGAAACCTTTGATGGAGAAGGGGTTATAGTGGGAAACTTGCACTTCAGACTATCTGAAGACATCCTAGCACAAATTATTGGCCTGCCACAGCAAGGAGAAAGATTTTTCAAGACTAAACAATTCAAAGAGAAAGCATGGATACCCTTTTTGTGCAGATCAAGAGCAAGGTCAGTAAACTGGAAGAAAGGGATACCAAGGAGCTGGCTGGTTCATCCCTGGGATGAAATAGTTTATGTTATCCAAAAATGTATTACTTGTGAAGGCCGATTCAGTATTGTGTATCTTTACCACATCAAGCTGTTGCAGCACTTAAAAGGTGAATGTGAGATCAATATGCCCTATTTCCTGTTACAGAGTTTAACTAAGATGGCTAAGGTTGTCCAAAGGCGTGAAAAAGACAAAATGACAAGCCTTTTTCACTGTGGACTCATCAAAATCATCATCCAGCATGAGTTACAAAAGAAAAATTTGACATGGTCAGGATTTTTAATTCACAATCAATTTGAAGAGCAGGAAGAATTGCTTGAAGAAGGTTTATAAGAATATGAATTGTTGATGATAACATACCCTGAGGCAACAAGCTCAAAACCGCCAAAGCGGAAAAAGAAAAAGAAAGAGGTGTTTCTAGTTACTGATGATGAAGACAACTCTGAGGCAGCAAGCTCAAAATAGCCTCAGAGAAGGATACGAACTAGGAGTGTGATGAGAGAAGAAAAACAGTTTCAAAATAAGAGCAGATCTTCACCACTTATCAAAGAAATCCAAGGAAGTATAAGCAAGCTCAAAGTAAGACAGCATTGGAAAAAGATGATGAAAGCCAGCAGAGGCAGTATGAATACATACAAACCTTGGGGAGTCAAGAAGAAGATCCAGCAGATGAAATAGGGCAGGATATCCAAGACACTGATGAAGTGATCAAGCAGACAAAAAGGATCAATCTCTTCTTAGATCAGCAAGAGAAAGAAAAGGAAAAACAATCAAGACAGGAAATATTAAAAGACTCAACTTTTATTTTCTCAGAGCAGCAAACTGTGGAAGAGGAAAAGAAAGAAGACTCGGCACAAAAGAATGAAGAGTTGGAGATAGACACCAATTCTATACAGCTTCCAATGAAAATGAAGAAGAAGAAGACTTCCAAAAACAATAAAAAGATTAAGAGATTGAAACTTGAAATAAAGGAGTTAGAGCTCAGAAATGAGAAGTTAAGAGAAGTCAACTGGAAGCTGAAAGTTTAGAGGACATGCATCTCTAAACATGCATACAGATGGTATAAGCAAAAGAAGAGTTATAAAGCTAAGTATGAGAGACTGAAGGTCCTTTATGCATCTTGAGCTTCAACAGATGCATCGTCTCAGACAGGATATTAGAAGCAAGATGATCAGCAGCAAAATTTTGGTTTTAAATAGGGTCAAATATTTTTGGCATGGGGACATGCAACAGCTTCCTCTTGGGGGAGATGTTGGGAACCATTTTGACCTCTTTTTGTCACCTAAATATCCTCTATTTTCCTCCATAAAACCTTCATACTGATTTATAAAGCCTTAAATTCACCCACAAACTTTGGTCAAGAGGTATAAATATCATTGTTTTTTAACAAATTGAATTTTGATATTTTTAAATCATTTAAACTAAGGTTTTTATTCAGGGTTACAAGATGTTCTAACTTCTCGTAATGTCTCCATGGTTGAATACTTGCAGGCCATCTAGGTGTGAACTGAAAGATGGAGAAAAGATCCTCAATTTCCAAGGATGGATAAACTTCCAACGGATAGATGATGTGGCTCTCACAGGTGTCAAGTCAAAGTTGGTCAAAGGCGACCACCTGTGCTACCACTCAGCACAAAAGCAGGGCAGTTTCGATTTTGTTGATTTTCACAGATCTTATAGAGGATCTCGAGGATTATCTTTCATTAATTAGTTTCCATATTAGTAGCATTTCTAGTTTTCAAGAATTTGTATAAGTATTTTACAAAACAGAGAAGAAAGGACATCACGATTTGACTGAAAATGCAGGCTGTGTTGGACTGCGTTGTTCTATTATTATGTATGATTGATTTCATGGTGAATATAAGTAAAATTAAATCTCCGTGATTGTCTTTCTGCGTGTGTGAACGAGGCATTGGAGGGCCCCCATTGTCGAGTCTGCACACCCCGTTTATTGCCAGAGAATGCGATTTGGATTGTGTTAATGGTATGTTTCAGTTCCTGTAGAATCGATTTCTCTTATTACAGAATGAATTAGACTATTGTCAATTATCAGCCTTGTTATTTTATTAATTAAATTCTGTAGAAATAGTTTGTACTACTATCTCATATTGTTGTGTATTGCTTACCTATTCAACGATGGAGTGTTAAGAATCATTGCACATTATGAATGCTTTCCTGTAAAGGGAATTAATGACTGATTGTTTATTCAACGTTGATATAATGGGCAGAATGTTGTGATTCTTATTTCAGGGTTATATTTAATTCATTTTTATTATCTCAGTGATTTCACATATAAACTGCTTTCACATATAATTTGTTGTGTAAATGAAACAACAAATGAAGCTGTTCCTGTAAGGGAATTTTTGTGTTTTCAAGTCACATTATTTTAATCTTCAGTAGGTTTATTTCCTAAGTAAACTAGATTTCCAAGTCAAGTCTAGCTCTGAAGTCCTTATACTTGGATATGCCTCTAAGTCTACCAACCCAGAATGACTTAAACTCAAGGTTTGATTTTCATCAGTAGATTGAAGCCCAACACCCATTGAGCTAGATGGATCATCCTGCTTACCACCTGTAGCTGCTCTCCCTCGCCCACCACCAGTAGACCATGCAAAAGTGTGTCTCTCGGGGTGGTCCTACTCGCTCTGTGAGGACATAGCCACAAATGTGGTATGCCTAAGAAGGTGTCGTGTGGCACGTATAACAGACTCATGGATCTCATCTAGCCCACTACCTATCCCATGGGGTTGAGGAAGCGGGTTTGGCTCTCACCTAGGTGCATGAGGTCCTCTGAGTGGGTTCTGATGAG
Organism: Pseudotsuga menziesii; assembly: GCA_001517045.1. Classification (NCBI taxonomy): domain Eukaryota; kingdom Viridiplantae; phylum Streptophyta; class Pinopsida; order Pinales; family Pinaceae; genus Pseudotsuga; species Pseudotsuga menziesii. Next base: position 27,987 of record LPNX010055498.1, read on the forward strand.
CGTGAGGTCGATCTTGGGCTCAGCCAAAACCAACACCCTGTAACTCGGTGATGTCGAATTAGTTCACATGGAACCCTAAAAAAAAATCAACCCACAGTTTCCTGATAAAATACTGTGGGACCTCAACATTGTTCCATGGATTCTTGTCAAAAACCATGAACCATCTCTTCCTCCATTTTTCTCTCCATGGCTGGTAATTACGCTAGTCCGTGCAAAATCGCCTCTTCCTCACATCTAGAGGCTGTCTTATTCTCAGATCTATAAAGTTTCTCCACAGTTGGGATTTTGTGATATTCAGGTTTTTTATATCTTATTTGGATATACCAGTGGCATAATCTTCTCTCATTCGAGCCCTATATTGGCTCAAATTGGTTATCTCACTATGGGAAATGTTGATAGACTCTATTATGTTTTGTAGTAATGTGGCAAGGGAAACCCGAGAGGGTTCCCTGGTGTTCTTCAGTTCATCACTCAATATTTGAATAATGGAATAATGGAATATTTGAGGCACCCATGTTAATGAACGATTCCTTGAAGCACCACAGATGACCTACTCAAGGTATTCTTGGTCTCCAAGAAAATATGCACATGCCTTTAAGAGGTTTTCAGCATTAGATATGGTTATTAAGGCCTCAACATCGTCAAGGGAGGAAATCCAAGAATCAATCCCTAAAGAATATTTTCAGCATCTATGGCTACACATGTGACTTACTCACTATCCCTCTATTCCTTACTCATTTCCCCTCCCCACCTTTGTATTTCCATCTCTCTCTATCTGTGTGTGTGTGTGTGTGTCTTCTTCCCCCCTCTCTCACAACCTCCCTATCTCTCTATCTATGTCTATGTGTGGTTGTCCCTCCCTAACTCCCCATATCTCAGAACCCCTCTCCACCTTCTTTCTACCTCCCTAACTATCCCTCCCTACATCACTCTCTCTCTATTGATCCCCCCTTCCCCTCTCTTGTTGTTTCTCATCCCTCCCCCTCTCTCTCCCACAAAATAGCTCTCTCTCTCTTCATGGGTGTGTGTGTGTGTGTC
>LPNX010055498.1:29206-40452 GCA_001517045.1 Pseudotsuga menziesii
CCTCTCTCTCCACCTTCTATTTACCTCCCTCACTATTCCTCCCTCTAACAATATATCCCTCCCTTATCCCTTAACTACCATCCCTCTGTGCCATTATCCCTCTACCCTATCCTCTCTCCCTCTCAACTTGTATCCCTCCCTCCCTATCTCTTTTTACCCTCCCTCTCCATGTTTCTCTCTCTCTCATCCTCCCTCTCTCTCCATCGTTCAACCCTCCATCCTTTGTCTTTGACACCATCTCTCTCTATATATATATATATACACACACACACACACGTGTGTGTCCCTTCCCCCTTTATCTCCTTGTGTCTATCCCCCCCCCCTCACACACACACACACACACACACACACACCTTCTATCCTTCCCTCACTATCTCTTTCCTTCACTCTATCTCCATCCCTCCCTCACTTCCCCTTCTCCCTCTCTATCTTATTCTCTCTCACAGTCTTTGTACATCATTATCTCTCTCTCTCTCTCTCTCTCTCTCTCTCTCTCTCTCTTCATTTTATCCATTCTCCTCAACCCCCTACCTCATTATGACCCATATTCTCTATTTTGTCGCATCTCATTCCCTTCTCTTCAATTTCCCCCTCATTCTCCTCTCTCCTCCAACACACCCTATTCCTCCTCTAATACTCCATATCAACCTTTCCATTCACCAATCCTCTCTCTCATCAAACCATCACCCACCTCCTCCCCTCCACCTTATCCCCCTTCGTCACTCAAGTCTCATGTACTACTTCTAACCCTATGTGTATTCAACACCTCTTCTCCTTATAATAGTTCTCTCAATCCCCACTTCCCTTCACCCTTGTAACCCATCATATTCTCATTCCATTCATCTTTCTCCACTTGAATTTACAACATCCTTCTAGGACCTTGACCCTTCCCCACACCCTCTCAACTATTAACCGTACTCACTCGAACTTACAACATCCTCCTAGGTCCTTGACCCTTCTCCATGCCCTCTCAACTATTAACCATCCCCACTTGAACTTCCAACATCCTCCTAGGCCCTTAACCCTTCCCCATCCCCTCTCAACTATTAACCATCCCCACCTGAACTTCCAACATCCTCCTAGGTCCTTTACCCTTCCACACCCCCTTTCAACAATTAACAACACATTTGATGTCCTGCATATAGTGTTATATTTTTTCTCTACATAACACGTGCATGTTATAGAACTACATAACATGCACGCATTTTGTAGTTCTATAACGCGCTCGTGTTTTCTAATTCTGTAAGGGCGGGAAATGTAATTTGAATTTAAACATGCCAATTGACTTTCTCACATGTCACCAATAGTCCTATGTGTATGGTTTGGAGTTTGCTTCGGTAATACCAAACATGTGTTATGGTATATGATAAACCATAGCTAATTAGGCATTTCTTCCAGTTTCTAAAGAATTCGTTGTTTACACACTCATTACAGTATGCTACACAATTATTTTTGACGAAATCTTAAACATAAATAGCATTTTTTTTGCAGATTTGAAATATGTAGTTTTTTATTAAAAAATATTTTATTTTATTTTCTTTCAATTTATATTGTGTCCTAACTCCTTAACTCAAAAAACATGTTGTTAGTGTTTTTCCATAACTTTTTCAAGTCTTAATTGTTTTAAAAATAAATTATATGGTGCACAAGACGACACTTACCTCTACATTCTATAAACAAGCCATGTCATGATTATTTCATTAAGGCCTTCAAAGGATGCACCCACAAAAGACGTACCAATTTCGAGGATTGATCACTTAGATAATTATAAAAAAATATTAAAATTACTAATTTTATTTTCAAAAAAGAGAATTGCACTAGTGCTATATGTTCTCTACATTCCAACAAATGTTTGTATACCGAAACCAAGTTTTAGGTCCTCAAAGGATGCACCCACAAAAACATATACCTTATCATTTGAGTAAATAATAAAAAGTGACTATTAGAACAAATGAAACTTAACATAGTTATAAAAAATTTCAATACATAAAACTTATATATTCAGAAACGTGTTTCAATTTCTTACATTTTTTTTTTACTCAAAGCAAGATGTTTTCTGTAAGTATCTCAAAAAAAACAATTAAGTTTAGGGATGCCTTAATTTTTAGTTTATATTATATCTAACGTGTCAAAAGTGACCCTCATTAGCTTGCACTCACCCTCACATAGAAACTTAGAAAAGTGGATGTGACCGAAGATGGTAATTATGGCACGAAATTTCTTGGGCCTCTCATGGTCACTACTGAAATAAAGACAACTTTATATGCACTTTCTCCTCAGAACCATGCAGCAAGTATTGGAATAGGTTGTCCAACACAACTGAAGGAAGGGTATCTTTTGAAATAAGGAGATAATATATATCTCTCCACACACGTCTCTCTCTTTAGAAATGTGCAACAAGTTTCAGAATGGGTCGTCCCGCACGACTGAAGGAAGACCACTTCTCCACTCAACAGATTTATTTTATTGTTATAAAAGAGATCAAAACCAATAAGCCTCAAATGAATACCAAAAAAAAAACACATCCATAACCAGGAACGAACTATTGAAAGAATTCATTTAAAGATTTATACCTGGAAAACAAATTAGTACCAAAATTCTAGTGTTATTTTGTCACGCTACAGGTCTTGGAACAACTCATGCAGCCATATTCAATCCCATACAGTCCTATTGAAGCTCATATCAATAGATTTTGTTATTAAATGCACTTGCATCAGCTCATGTCATAGTCGATCCCTTCACCATGGCGATCAGAAATTACAGAAACACAGGGCTGAAAGAAGTTTGTAAAATCTTTTGGAAGTTATCTCGATACTTCTTGGTGTTATCCATGGGTCACACAATACCACATATAATGCAATAGGTGTTTCATGACATCAAACTCCATGGATCCGTATGGCTTAACCGTCATCGCACAACTATATAGCTGAGTGGGATACCGCTAACGATTTATTAAAAAATCCTTTCAACAATTCATTAAATAATTTGTTACCATAAAGTAAAATAGGATGAAAATTGAAACCATCTTAGCTGTACAGTTGTCAAACAATCATGAATCTTGTTAATATGCTACTTCAACCTCAACTTCAAAATATCAGATATATACGCCTATCGGCATAAACATTCACAAAAAATTTGGGGAACTATATACATGGAATAAAAATCCATGAAGAACAACACAAATATATAGTTATAGTAGCAAGAAAGTAGTAGTGGCTCCTAATTTGATAGCACTGCTAGTTTTGAGATGGGGCCTCCACAAATCGTTGATCAGATCGACGAATGATCTTGCATTGGTATAATGTTTCCTCATGTAATAGATGCAGCTGAGCATTTTGGTTTTGTAAGCTAGATTAGAATATAACCAAATGAATTGAAGTGGCGTGACCATACTAGCACAACTATTAATTTGTGGTTGATGAACATGAATAGGATATAAATTATTTAACTTTGGTTATTAAGCATCCATAGACTACAAGTTAAGTGCAAATAACTATCAGTAGACTACAAGTCAAGTGTTATGAATATGTTATCTTCCAAATGGATCTACAAGATAAAACATAAAACCTATGGAAGTTACATCGGATGGATGAGTAAACATCCTTCCTAAATGATGTTATTGAAGAAGAAGTGTACATAGAAAAACCACAAGGTTTTGAAGTTGAAGACAGAAGGACATATGTATGTAAATTAAAGAAGGCTATGTATGGATTGAAACAAGATCCAAGAGCCTGGTATGGAAGAATTGATAGTTTTATAATGGGCTTGGGATTTACCAAAATTAAGGTTGATCCTAACCTTTATTTCAAGGTTATGGATGACGTACCTGTCATATTATTGTTGTATGTGGATGACGTATTCCTAATAAGTAATGAAAAGAAAACATCAGATTGTAAAAGGAATCTCGCTGTAGAATTCGAGATGAAAGACCTCTACTTAATGCATTATTTTCTAGGTCTTGAAGTATGGAAGAGCCTAGAAGGAATATTCCTTAACCAAGGGAAGTATGCAATGGAAATCCTAAAAAGGTTTGACATGTTGGAATGTAGAGCCATGATCACACCCATGGATAAACACTTGAATTTGTTAGATGATGCTTCATCGGAATTAGTGGTTGTCACACTATACTCATATATCACCTGTTCAGTGATATATCTGACGAATACTTGGCCATATGTATTCTTTGTTGTGAACACTTTGAGTCATTATATGGTTGAACCCAGATAGGTTCACTTGGTAGCTGCAAAGAATTTGATGAGGTACCTACAAGGTACGATAGACTATGGTCTCAATTAAACTAGAGATGATGACTTCAGACAGTATGGTTATACAGATTTAGATTGGGTTGGAAGTGTCTCAGACAGAAAGAGTGCTTTAGGAGGATGTTTTAGTCTGGGGTCAGCCATGATCCCATGGCTAAGCAGGAAGCAATCTAGTGTTTCTCTCATCATTGTAGAAGCGAAATATATTGCAGCTTGTTCTGCTAGTTCTGAAGCCATATGGCTTCAGAAGTTGTTATCAGATCTATTCGACATCGATAGGGATGCTACCGTGATTCTTAGGTGATAACCAAAGATACATGAAGATGACAATGAACCCTGTGTTCCATGATAAGTTGAAGCACATAGAAATCCAATACTTCTACATTTGTGACATGGTGCAGAAGGGAGCTATAAAGCTCCAATATGTGAGCACATATGAGCAAGTTGTATATGTGTTGACTAAGCCTCTGTCTTGGGTGAAGTTTAAACACTTTCAAGACAATCTTGGTGTTTTCCAAAAGGACTTCCCTCGAAAGGGGGAGTACTATTGATAATATGGAATCATGATGGAATCCCGATCACAACAGGTAGCTTAGTTGGGACTGATCATCCTTAGACTTGATCCCGTAATTCTAAAAGGAATGATCATATAACATATTGATCTTTTTGGACTAGATCCCATAATTTCAAAAGGAAGGATCGTGCAAGATGATGATGTTGGGATTGATCACCCTTAGACTAGTCCCCATAATTCCAAAAGAAAGGGTTGTCTTCAATATTGATATTGTTGGACTGGATCCCGTAATTCCGAAAAGAAGGATCGTCCAAGATGATGATGTTGGGATTAATCATCCTTAGAATTGATCCCATAATTCTGAAAGGAAGGATCGTCTTAAATATTGATCTTGATGGACTGGATCTCATATTTCCAAAAGGAAGGATTGTCCAAGATATTGATGTTGGGATTGATCATCCTTAAACTTGATCCCGTAATTCTGAAAGGAAGGATTTTCTTAAATGTTGATGTGGAAGGACTAATAATCCTTAGAATTGATCTTATAATTCTGAAAGGAAGGATCATATTAAATACTTATGAGTAATGGAAATGATCCCGTAATTTCGAAAGGAATGATTGTCGAGGATATGAGTAATGGACTTGATCTCGTAATTCTTAAAGGAAGGATCATCCAAAGTGATAGTAGTGGACTTGATCCTATGATTCTGACAGAAAGGATTATCCAGAATGATAGTAGTGGAATTGATCTTGTAATTCCGATAGGAAGGATCATCCTGAATGATAGCAGTGGACTTGATCCCGTAATTCCAAAAAGAAGGATCAACCAGAATGTTAGTAGCGGAATTGATCCCATAATTAAGAAAGGAAGGATCATCTAGAATCTTAGTAATGTACTTAATCCCGTGATTCTAAAAGGAAGGATCATCCAGGATGTTAGTAGTGGAATTGATCCCGTAATTCCAAAAGGAAGGATTGTCCAGGATGTCTGTAGTGGACTTGATCCCGTAGTTCCAAAAGGAAGGGTTGTCCTTTGTATGTATGTGTTGGTTGTGATTAGTATTGGTAGCTCTGCAAAGACTTGATCCCCTAATTCTGAAATGAAGGATTGTCTGAGTACCACATATGTGTTTTCCATGATCCCATAATTACGAAAGGAAGGATCATGTTGCTTGTTGTTATACCTGCCCTCGATGATGTTTCTCCAGCCTTGAGATGTTGTTGATGGTGTCACATGTTGTTGTTGTTGTTGTTCCAACTTTATGTTGATGAGCTAGCCTCGTGTTGTCGTTGTTGTTGTTATTCCAACTTTATGTTGATGACCCAACCTCTTGTTGTCGATTCTAATGATGTATCAGTTTTTATGCAGATGATGATACACTTCCATGATGCATATGATGATGTTCCAATAGATGATGATGATACTCCAGCTCCATGTTGCAGATGATGCTCCAGTTCCATGTTGTAGATGGTGATGCTCCAGTTCCATGTTGTAGATGGTGATGCTCCAACTCCATGTTGTTGATGATGTTCCATGTTGCATATGATGATGTTCCAGCAGATGATGTTGATGCTCTAGCTCCATGCTACAGACGATGCTCCGGTTCCATGCTGCATGTGATGATGCTACAGCTCCATGCTGCTAATGATGTTCCAGTTCCATGTTGTAGATGATGATGGCTCAGTTCAATGATGAAAATGATGATACTTTAACTCTATACTGAATATGTTGACGATGATACTCTAGCTTTGTATTGAACATGTTGATGATGATACTTCAGCTCTATACTAAATATGTTAATACTATAGCTCTCTGCTGAAGATGATGACATTGTTAAAAACTTTTAATGATCTATAAATGTACCAAACGATGTTCCAAAAGATGATATTGATGATTCCTCTTCTATCCTTCTGATGATTTTCTGTCGAGCCACACCGGTTGTTATTATTATCACTAGAATGTCCTTCTTGTTAAGGGGGGGTGTTGAAATAATGTAACTTCGAAGAATATTCTACTTTTATTTCACATTATTATTATTCCTCCTTCAGGAGATGTTACTGATGTAAAAGGTCGTGTAAATTTCAAGAGGTAAACCCTCGGTTGTAAGTTGGGTCAATAACACACAGAAAAGATGAATATAATTATTATTGTGAAGTTTACCTAGGTAGGTCATCCTAGTTAGGTAAAATGTCAGTTGGGAAACTAGTATAAATATGGAGGCACCCTCCCTCATTTATACACACCCACTCACACTTGTATTGTGCAAGAGAGAGAAAGAAGGAGAGATAGAGAAGGAGGAGGACCAGTGTCTTTGGTGTTTTAGCTCTTATGCTTGGGGTTTGGTCTCTCTATCCATGAGACCTTGTTCTTTTTTCATTGCATATTGGTAATCTATATTGAAAAAATTTTGCTCAGTTTTTTCCTTTAGGGTTTTCCCAGAATAAATTGATGTGTACCTTGTGATTGTGCTTCTTTTAGTGATCCTCTTTATGATGTTATTATGAAAATGTATTAAATGCTAGAATCAAGTTAGGACTTAAGCTATGAAATCATAGAAAAATTAGCATACCTTATACATATAGTAGGTCCTCGAGCTCCAATCCCCTACTCATTATCCTCCTACAAGACCAAACCTTATTTGATGGATCACCTCCTTCTTCTCGGTGCTACCCTCAGGAAGGGGAACTAAGAGATAAATTGACACTAGTGAAACCTCAAACTCCAGATAAGTGCAGAATTGTGGGACCTTCCCTCGTCTCATGATATTTCAATGATATGGCCAAACCAAATCCCCTTCTAGGTTACATTTGAGATCCCCCCAACCTTGTCGATGAATTACCTCTACTAGTTAGTAGTATAACGGACGATCTAGGAACCCCACCAAACCCCCCTCGAGAAACCAAACTATAATTAGCTTTCTTCAGTCAATATTGGATGGTAGGAGATACAAATCCATTCAATAACATATCCACTTCCTTTCTTCTAAATACTATTTCCCTTGTATCTTCTTCTCCTATGATACACCCCATCATGAGTGTAGGTATTTGATCTTGAGTTCGATGGTTCTTCATCCCTTAGGGAAGATCCCACTTTCTACTACTCTACCTTATAACACTTTACTTTCTAAATATCACCTTTTATAGGAGACCTTTTAGTAGTCCTGCATTGTATTGACATCAGTACACTCAACATTCCTTTTGACCTACTTGTGTGGTCATTAGTCAAACGAGTGTGTGAAAGAAGTTGAGGGACCTTTTAGATGCAATCCTAGTTTTCAAAAACAAGATCACGTTACCAAAAAATACATCAAGGTTCTGCTACATAGCACTTGGTATGGTTCAACCCGAGCCTGACATGTCATGGGACATGTAGGATAGGAAGCCATATTGTGTACGCGTTATATAAATACAAAACGTGCTCGCGATATGTAGTTATAAAATGCGTACGCGATTTGTAAAACAAAAAAAAAATTAAATACACGGGCTTGAAACCCGCGGTCCATTTTAACAATCAAGAACGCAAAAATGAAGGCCAATTGAAGCGTTTTGGAGCAAGTTAACTACTTGGGATTGTTGGAGGAGCTGATTTAGGTTGATGGGAGGAGATTTCACTCATGAATTGTCATCCAACAAGGTAATTCAATCACCCAAAGCATTCTTGTTTTTGTCAATTTTTAACCTATAATTGTGTTTTTTAATAGAATAATCAATCCAACAACTCCCAAGCTAATGTTTCATGGATTCAAACTAAAATAGGCTATAAGAATCAAAAACATCATGTCTAATAGATATTCAATGTTTCAAAAGGCTAGAAATATATAAAACAAACACAAGTATAATCCCAACTTGCATAGAATTTGATGGACAATGCAAAGTTTGAATTGGGATACTAGTGAGAGTGCCCACCTGTAACATGCATAGTCAAACCTTCAAATGCAATGATTGTGCTAGAATTAACACAAAGTGCAATAAAATTTAGCAATTATTTTCATAACTAGGTGAATGTCAACATTTTAAGATACATAGTGAATGAGGGATCCAAATGTAGCAACCAATATAATCATCAAAATGGAAGAAGTTTAAATAGCAAAATAGCACTCCTAAATTCAAAGAAGTTTAAACCCAAGTGTGCATGGAAAAGTCACCAATGAGGGTGAAGAAGTGCCTTAACTTCTAGAAAGAAGTTGAACGAAACTCACTATTTAATTGTTAAATGTTTAATTTTAAGTTTTAAATGTATGTAAGTGAATGCCATTAAATTGCTTGTAACTTGAGTTTTCCTTAATTTACATTTTCAATTTTGAAGAGATGTCATTATATACCATGTATACGTTTCTAATTATTTCCTTATTGATTTTTTTATTGCAGTTGCGGCTATGGACACCAATGCTGAAATATTGATTGAGCTTTCCCAGTTGAGAGGTCTCAGTACTGCTTTTAGTGGTGGTGATAGGATTCGACGTTCACTTGCATCCACTTTGGATGCAATTGTTGAGACTATTACATTGTCAAACAACATACTATATGATATTACTTCATATAGATAAATAAAAATACGTGAGTACACTGATGGGATTAGCTACAGTGCAATAAAAAAGTTGAAAATTACCAAAGAGCATATATTTTCATTGTTTAGGGACCCTCGCACGGGGGAAATCCCAAATGCAAATAGGCCACATATCTATATCGAGTGGTGCACATATCAACCATTTGTTGATAACTGGATGGACAGATGGTATATGGTTTTTGATATGCCACCACACAACAACAGGGAAATCCCCTTGTACTTCCTTTGGAAGATGTATGCAGAGTTCATGTTGGGTAAACACGTAAACTATTTTGATATATTGGTGTTTCAGGGGATCGGTGGGGGGATGCCCCAAAACCGACCCAATGCCAGGCTTCGAGACGTTGATCGCCCTATCCCTGCACCTCACAGGCAGTTGCCTGGGCCAGATGTCCCACCTGTACATCATGTTATTCCACAGACATGTGATGCATTTTTGAGTTTGGCATGGGCCATTGTTCACCATAGCACTATGGTTCAACATATGGGTGAGGAAGGGACATCTATCCCTAGTGTGGTACATACACCAGGTCGTCATGGTGCAGGACCATCTTCTAGTGCAATGCCACCCACTAGTGTAGTACCCCCATCTACTACAGGACCATCTACCAGTGCAGCACCATCAGCACATTCCCAGCCTACTTTTGAGCCTCACGAGTGCACATCATGTGGTCATCCATGCTATGGTGTTTCGTCGGATGTTGTCTTCAGTGGGTTTTTGAGTGATGTATGTATATGGTTAATTGTAATAAATTCTTCATTTATTTTCCTCTTTGTACACATATGTATAGTTTGAGCTAATATATTAATTTTGTGAACTTGCAGTTGATGCTTTATGCCGGCAGCGACGCCCTAGAGTATCATGTTCCACACTCTACACAGGGGCATGACATTCCATCCACTGATCCCTTGGTTGGTGGAGAGATTTTTATAGCACCCATTGTCATATCTCACATCGAGGTAAACATTTTAAAATTTCAGTTTTTTAATACTTATTAAATTGTTAATTTCCACATACTGTACATGTTAGTTCACTAATGTTATCTACGGTCTAATATTTACAATTATTAAACTTGCAGATGCCGGATCCTTCACGGGGGAAAGCAGTGATGGAGGTAGGATCCATGGTCGTATCGACCGAGGAAATATTTGGGCAGATGCCAGATCCTACACGAGGGAAAGCAGTGATGGAGGTAAACATTTTAAACATTTAAAAAATTTCATTTTTTAAATACATGTATGTTCGTTGAATCATGCATGTATAGCTACATGAACTCTTGTTGACTATAGGCACCAACCGAAACACCTGGACCATTTCCTGTAGTTGTATCTCCTCATAGGCCATATGTGAACAAGGTTCAAGTGTATATGAGACGACCCACTCCTAGAAAGAGTGAAGTTGTCCACAACCATGGAGATACTGATACCATGGTAATTTGTATATCCTTCGATGATATTTCTTGGTTAACTTGAAATCCAGTGCATAAAATGTTTTGTTAATGTTTGATTTGCATGTTTACTGCATCAGGAGCCAGAGTTTACTATTGAAAACCTTGCAGGGATGGTTGATGCAGCAGTCAGTGTTGCATCTACAATGGCAACAAGTCACACAGAGGTACAACTATTTGAACATGATATAGACATAGTGTGTGATTGTTGTCTATTGTTTATTCATGCACATTTATAACTATTTCAAAATTTGGTGATTGTAGCCACCACCACCACCACCAGTTCTTGCCCCCTCTGGTTCAACCATGGATGCGACCATCCTTAATGTTCAACCAATAGCTCCATCTGCTACAAAAGAAACACAATCCCCTTTGTCACAGTCTCTCACTGAGGTGAGATGTCCATTAATGAACAATTGTTTCATGCAATGTCCATTAACATTTTCATAATTTTT
>LPNX010055498.1:41057-54283 GCA_001517045.1 Pseudotsuga menziesii
ATCCTAGTTAGGGATAGGGTTTTCCAAGTTTGGCCTTTGTTGGAATGAAATGCATTGTCTAGCTTTGGCTCTCATTGGCGTGACTGCATTGTCCCTACTAAGCAAAACCCTAGCTTCAGAAACCATTGTAGACGGAGGTCACCGGGAAATGGACAGGAGGGAGAGGCCTCCCCCTATCTAAAATCCCACGTCATGAATCCAACGAAATTGATAGTTCGTCGATCAGAGGCCTGAGCATCGATCTATGGCAAGTTTCAGGTCACCTCTAGATACCGTTTAGGGACACCTGGTGGACTTGGGCCCGGTGCGCAAAAAACCTCATGGAGCAGCAATTTTGAATTTCGTCAACTCCTGCTAGTGTGTTTGGGCATGGGAAATATGGCAATTCCAACTACATCCCCACCATCCATGGCTTTCCAGCTTTGGCCCTCGTTGGCATGCCTGCATTGTCCCCTACTGAGCAAAACCCTAGCTTCAGAAACCACCATAGAAGGAGGTCATCGGGAAATGGATAGGAGGGAGAGGCCCCCTGCTAGCTAAAATCCCACGTCACGAATCCAACGAAATCGACGGTTCGTCGATCGAAGGCCTGAGCATCGATCTATGGCGAGTTCCAGGTCACCTCTAGATACTGTTCAGGGACACCTGGTGGACTTGGGCCCGGTGCGCAAAAAACCTCACTGAGCAGCAATTTTGAATTCTGTCAACTCCTCCTAGTGTGTTTGGGCATGGGAAATATGGTAATGCGAACTGCATCCCCACCATCCGTGGCTTTCCATCTTTGGCCCTCGTTGGCGTGACTGCATTGTCCCCTACTGAGCGAAACCCTAGCTTCAAAAACCACCGTAGACGGAGGTCATCGGGCAATGGATAGGAGGGAGAGGCCCCCCCTAGATAAAATCCCATGTCACGAATCCAACGGAATCAATGGTTCATCGATCGAAGGCTCGAGCATCGATCTATGGCGAGTTGCAAGTCACCTCCAGATACCATTTAGGGACACCTGGTGGACTTGGGCCCGGTGCGCAAAAAAACTCACAGAGCGGCAATTTTGAATTCTGTCAACTCTTGCTAGCATGTTTGGGCATGGGAAATATGGCAACGCCAACCACATCCCCACCATCCATGGCTTTCCATATTTGGCCCTCGTTGGCATGACTGCATTGTCCCCTACTGAGTGAAACCCTAGCTTTAGAAACCACCGTAAACGGAGGTCATCGGGCAATGGAGAGGAAGGAGAGGCCCCCCCTAGCTAAAATACCACAATTTCAAGTACACCAATGACCCAACATGTCAGCCTCCCAAAATTTTCTATTATGCATATGAAACATTAACCTTTCGAAAGCATGAGAGGTTCCAAATTTTGTTTGTTTATTAAGTTTATCACTTAATATTTTCACATGCATGTTATTTACCTACTTCACATGCATAATGTTAGCGCATGTTACTTTTGAATACTTCATATGCATAATGTTGAAGCATGTTACTTTTGAGTTGTTTGTGTCAATATTAGTAGGTTATTTTCTTCCACTTTCAATGTTCAAAAAAACATAATCAACTAAAAATAGAGTTAAATAAATCACTTATTATCTTTTATTATCTTTTAAGTAGAAATTAAACTTCTCAATAAAAAAAAATGAGATGAAATTCCAACACTACTAGGCACTACCCCTTTGGCAATGGACATGCGGGTATAAGAGGTGAGTTGTCAAGAAGGAAATTATACAATCCTTAAAACATAATTTTATCATTGCGGCATCTTGTTTCCATCATCCTAGTTGTATATATCGGTTGAAAATATTGACAATATTACCTACTTAAAAAATTAGGGTTTTAGTCCTGTAAGAGAGCCTACAAAGAACTTTGATAGGTATGACCTACAGAGGTACATGTATGTATTCTAATGTTATGTATATCCTATGAATGAGATCTTGAAATGTTCATATGATTGATATATATGGTTTATTGATCATATGTAAAATTTGGCATGTTCATTAACTTGACATACAAGAGAACTTTTGGCATATTTATAAACAACATTATGGAAAATTCTACATATCAAGAACACAAAATTGACATATTCATAAGAAACATACATGGGGAACTTTAAATTATGATACATACCTCATCATGCTAGATCCCACCTATTATCATACAACCAATCCCTCTGGATCATCTCTTATAATGATGGTCTCCATTAGTCTCTCGTGCTCTGTATCCGGTAAGAAGTAGCGTACCTTCGATGAATTTTGGCTAGGCATTGTTCGTACCTGGAGGTTTGTACCAATGATTAAGTTTGTAAAGTGATACACACTTACACCTAGTTTGTAATCCCTGTAAACATATCCACTCTTCTTTCTTGCATTGTTGTCATGTGTAAGGTATTCACCTTTAACAACCATAGACCCAGTGGGGAAGTGGTTGTTTTCATCATCAGTCGTGGACATAATGAGGGTTTTCTTTCCCTCTATACAACATGCCAACCAATAATCACCACCCCATTCACTATCTTTTGAGGAAACCACTGCGTATATGTGTCCTGCATAGTATGATTGTAGGTATATGATCAAATATTTTTCGTGTGATACAAGGCCATTAATGTGAGTTTCAAGACTACGTAAATTTAACAAAAAAATGTTGAGGAAATGCATCATACCAGGTTGTACAAGGTCTAATACATGATCAAAATCTATAGAAATAGACGATTGGTCTTCTTCCAATGGAATTAACTCAACAATTGCACGCTGATCAAGTGGAAGTGATATGCGATCCCATCCATCAACCCAATCCAATGATTCACACACATCCCAGTCACCATCACAGCAAGGCGGGCAAAAACAAGTGAGTTTTCTGGTCCAAATTTCAAATACTAGGTTATCAGAACTTCGAACCGAATGAAAGCCACGAGTGCCAGGAATAGTCTTGCATTCCCATGCATGTGAATGATCTATGTCTACCACCTCCCAAAAAAATCTCTCCACATGTCTCTTTCTTGTGGATTCTGCTTGCATAGCTGATTCCTCTCCCATTACTGACGTGCACCACCTGACTATAGATTGAGCATTTGGAATAGTAGATATTGTAGATAATTTCAATTCCTCTCTTCGTAGTGTTGTTTTGACACATGCTCCGGCTCCATCATGCTCTCCTTTACCATGCCCAGTCTCAAAATAGTTCCACATATGTGGAAATTTGTAGTTTTTATGCAATGAACACAACCATTGAAATATGTGTGCATTTTTGAACTGACCAGCACATCCATCAGACCAAATCCAGTGTTGATCCATCTGTATGTTCCTACCCTTCAAATGATCATAGAACATGATGAAGCAATGACGTACATAGTGGAATTCATGGCACCTATCATCACTTATGTAGAAGTGATATTCCTTTAGAATTTCTCTTTTCTCTTCACTACTGTTTGGGCCATGCCTATATGTGATATGCACCATCAAGGAAACCTACTCACAGTGATAATACTGACTTTGGATCTCATTTTGAGGTTGCAGAGTGTAGTTCTTGAAAAAATCAACAACTGAAAGTATAGTACCATGAGGAAATGTATCTCTGCATATTCTAAACTTCTCATCCTGCCATCGTGCCAAGTGGGCATGTTGAACATATTGACGTGTCTTTTCAATAAATTCCTTGACGAAGACACTAACTTGTACCTATTGACACAAAATGATCTCAATATCAGGTTTTTTTGTAAGTAAGGAATGAAATGCAACTGTTCAAACATCATTTTATAGATAAATGCATGTACCTGAGATGTCACCAATTGAATTTTTTTGCTTTCTTTCCCTGGGACTATTTCATAGCTGATATATTTGAAACTTTTCATGTCTGTAACCATATTCCCAAATTCATTGTCTCCAGTCTCGTGCATACATTAGCTCAATAATGCCATTCCAGCACAGTTGGAGCAAGTTCCATCCAAACAGGATTTTGCATAGTAAGTTTGCCCCTCAGGCCTATTGCACATGATACTATGAATGAATTCTCTTGATGAGGTCGGTGGTATTCTCAAGGAGCAATCTTGCACATGGTTAGTATGCAACACATGACGAATGTACAAAAATGTTTCATCGTAATATTCATATTCTACATAGTATCTACAACAAGTGTTACAAAGATTATTTATTCTAACATACCAGGGCTTACATTTCTCAAAAGGATCTTTGCCCCAAATTCAATTGTCTATGTTCATTCCTAAATTTCTCGTATAGTTCTGTCTGTGTTATATCAAGAAGATGTTTAATATGTGGTTCACGGTCCTTTGAACCCCTTCTCAGTTTTAGTACATCCTTTCGGTTTGAAGAAGGACTTGTGTGATCATGCCAAAAACTCTGCAATAGTCCCTTTACTGCATCAACTAGCTTCATGTCACGATGTGGCAACCGACCAATAAAGGCCCAAAAATCTGTCTGGGCAGTTCTGTCAAGATGTTCTCTTCTAATAGAATACCTACAGAGGGTTGTTACATTCAAATTAACTAATTTAGATGTAGGCTTGAGAAAACAAAGGACCCTGGTGTTCTTATTTACAATTGCTTGTGACAACACACGACGAGCTGCATTGCACTCCTTTGACCGTGTGTTCTTACCAATTTTACCAAAGGCATCTACTAAACTTTTAACTATATGAGAACTTGGTCCAGAAAGCTTTATCATCTTTATCCCTAATGATTTCCTAACAATATTCATGCCCCTAGATTTTAACAATGATAAAAATAATCTACATTTATCTCCATCACATTTAGAAACAAAATATTTATTTAGTATCTGTTGAGTTTGATAAGCAATACTACGTTTAGATAGCGTACCTTCAATGGAATTGAGGAGTCCTTCATCAACTTGTATACGCTTCGGAGTTCTTCGACATGTGCTTTCTAATGGAGGTAAGGGGGTTGGATTTCTATCATCTAGTGCATCAATAATGCACTCTGGTGTTTCAGTAGCAACTTGTTGTCCTTCACTCTCTTCCTCGTAGTTGGATGGTGGAAGTCCAACATCCTCATCGATGGTCCGATTAATATTTTCTTCTTCAACAGTAGGCTCCATGTACACTGCCTCTTCATGAGCTTCATCTTGAGATGGTAACTTATCACTTTGACTTGATGTGGGATTTGAAACATCCCCTAATGAGCACCTACGTTTTGCTTCTTGAATACTTCCATGGGGTGCTTGTTCAACAACTATTGTGGAAATTGAAGGTCCCTCTAGTGAATGCTTCATTTTTTCTTGTGTTGGATTAATAGGATGAACCATTGTATCCTCTATAATTGGATTTGGATTAGTTTCCAAAGAAAGCCTCCGATTCATCATGTCTATTCTTTTCTTTTCTTTCTCTTCTTCGATGACTTCTTGAGGTCTCTTCTTCCTTGCTGATTTTCTTCCTCGGTTACGTACATTCCCCATCACCACAATGATCAATGTCAATATACTTTGTTTTTGTTGCTCCTCAATTACAAGCTTCCAAACCTTTAACTTGCTTTAATATAACTATTAATCCTTCAAGGTGCTTCAATCTTCCTTCTCAATTGTTCATATTTCCCATCAAAACAACAATGAATGGGAAAATTTACCTTTGGTTCTCTTGAATAATAAGCAAATGAAAGTTATATCCACCATCACCATGAAATGACATTGAAGCTTGATATCTTATCTTGTGTGCTCCTCAACCATGGAAGATGTCCTCAATGCTGAACCTGCATAACAAAAAGAATGATGGAGATGGTGTAGATTGTGAGTATTTTCATAGGCAAGCTCGTGCTCTTGAAAAATAATGCGCGCTAATCGGAATTTTCATAAAAATGCAGTGAAGTTGCTCTCGGACAATGACAATTCACTGTTTTAACAATCTCAAAACATGCACACGATTTGAATAAGAAAAACGCGTACATGATTTGTATAACCAAAACGCGCATGCGATATGTTCAATCACAGTTAATGGGGTGGGTGCACAGCTAAATGTAATTACAATATCAACTAAAATCATTAGATGTAGTAATTTAAAAATTATCATTTAAAAATGTGACATATTTAAATTTTAAAACATGGTGAGGTAATATTCATTTATAAATAAATGAAATAAAAAGATATAGAAAATTTATTTAAACTATTATTGTTTTTATAAGAAAAGGATAAATTTAAACTTTATGATGATGACGATGACGATGAGGAAGGTGATGATGATGAGGATGATGATGATGATGTTCATGATGATGATGATGATGATGATGATGATGATGTTCATGATGTTGATGATGATGAGGAGGAGGAGGATGATGATGATGTTGATGATGTTCATGGTGATGATGATGATGATGTTCACGATGTTGATCATGATGATGATGATCATGTTGTTGATGATGATAATGATGATGAAGAAGAAGGTGATGATGATGATGAGGATGAGGATGATGATGAGGAAGGTGATGATGATGATGAGGATGAGGATGATGATGATGAAGGTGATGATGAGGATGAGGATGAGGATGATGATGAGGATGATGATGATGATGTTCATGATGTTGATGGTGATGATGATGATGATGTTCATGATGTTGATGATGACGATGATGATGAGGATGATGTTGATGATGTTGATGATGTCGATGGTGATGATGATGAGGATGATGATGATGATGTTCACGATGTTGATGGTGATGATGATGATCATGTTGATGATGATGATGATGATGAAGGTGATGATGAGGATGAGGATGAGGATGATGATGATGAATGATGATGATGTTCATGATGTTGATGGTGAGGATGATGATGATGATGATGTTCATGATGTTGATGATGAGGATGATGATGATGATGTTCATGATGCTGATGGTGATGACGATGATGAGGATGATGATGATGAATGATGATGATGTTCATGATGATGAAGGTGATGATGATGATGACAATGAGGATGATGACGATGAATGATGATGATGTTCATGATGTTGATAGTGAGGATGATGATGATGATGTTCATGATGTTGATGGTGATGATGATGATGAGGATGATGATGATGATGTTCATGATGTTGATGGTGAGGATGATGATGATGATGATGTTCATGATGTTCATGATGAGGATGATGATGATGATGTTCATGATGCTAATGGTGTTGATGATGATGAGGATGATGATGATGAATGATGATGATGTTCATGATGATGAAGGTGATGATGATGATGAGGATGAGGATGATGACGATGAATGATGATGATGTTCATGATGTTGATGGTGAGGATGATGATGAGGATGATGATGATGATGTTCATGATGTTGATGGTGATGATGATGATGAGGATAATGATGATGATGTTCATGATGTTGATGATGATGAGGATGATGATGATGATGATGATGTTCACGATGTTGATGGTGATTATGATGAGGATGATGATGATGATGTTCACGACGATGAAGGTGATGATGATGATGATGATGAGGATGATGATGATGATGAATGATGATGATGTTCATGATGTTGATGATGAGGATGATGATGATGATGTTCATGATGCTGATGGTGATGATGATGATGAGGATGGTGATGATGAATGATGATGATGTTCATGATGATGAAGGTGATGATGATGATGAGGATGAGGATGATGATGATGAATGATGATGATGTTCATGATGATGAAGGTGATGATGATGATGAGGATGAGGATGATGATGATGAATGATGATGATGTTCATGATGTTGATGGTGAGGATGATGATGATGATCTTCATGATGTTGATGATGATGATGATGAGGATGATGATGTTCACAATGATGAAGGTGATGATGATGATGAGGATGATGATGATGATGAATGATGATGATGTTCATGATGTTGATGATGAGGATGATGATGAGGATGTTCATGATGTTGATGGTGATGATGATGATGAGGATGAGGATGATGATGTTAATGATGTTGATGAGGAGGAGGAGGAGGAGGAGGATGATGATGTTCATGATGTTGATGGTGATGAAAATGAGGATGATGATGATGATGTTCACGATGTTGATGGTGATGATGATGATCATGTTGATGATGATGATGATGATGATGATGAAGGTGATGATGATGATGAGGATGAGGATGATGATGAGGAAGTTGATGATGATGTTGATGATGATGATGATGATGATGATGAAGGTGATGATGATGATGAGGATGAGGATGATGATGAGGAAGGTGATGATGATGATGGTGATGATGATGATGATTAAGGTGATGGTGATGATGAGGATGAGGATGATAATGAGGATGATGATGATGATGTTCATGATGTCGATGGTGATGATGATGATGAGGATGATGATGATGTTCATGATGTTCATGATGAGGTTGATGATGAGGATGATGATGATGATGTTGATGATGTTGAAGGTGATGATGATGAGGATGATGATGATGATGTTCACGATGTTGATGGTGATGATGATGATCACGTTGATGATGATGATGATGACGATGATGAAGGTGATGATGATGATGAGGATGAGGATGATTATGATTATGTTCATGATGTTGATGGTGATGATGATGATGAGGATGATGATGATGAATGATGATGATGTTCATGATGTTGATGGTGAGGATGATGATGAGGATGATGATGTTCATGATGTTGATGGTGAGGATGATGATGAGGATGATGATGATGATGTTCATGATGTTGATGGCGATGATGTTGATGGTGATGATGAGGATGATGATGATGATGTTCATGATGTTGATGGTGATGATGATGATGTTCATGATGTTGATGGTGAGGATGATGATGAGGATGTTCATGATGTTGATGGTGATGATGATGAGAATGATGATGATGATGTTCACGATGTTGATGGTGATTATGATGATCATGTTGATGATGATGATGAAGGTGATGATGATGATGAGGATGAGGATGAGGATGAGCATGATGATGATGATGTTCATGATGTTGATGGTGATGGTGATGATGATGATGATGAGGATGATGATGATGAATGATGATGATGTTCATGATGTTGATGGTGAGGATGATGATGAGGATGATGATGATGATGTTCATAATGTCGATGGTGATGATGATGATCATGTTGATGATGGTGATGATGATGATGATGAAGGTGATGATGATGAGGAGGAGGAGGACGATGATGATGATGTTCATTATGTTGATGGTGATGATGATTATGAGGATGATGATGATGAATGATGATGATGTTCATGATGTTGATGGTGATGATGAAGAGGATGATGATGATGATGATGATGATGATGTTCATGATGTTGATGGTGATGATGATGAGGATGATGATGATGATGTTCATGATGTTGATGGTGATGATGATGATGATGATGATGATGATGATGATGATGGCAATGATGGCAATGGTGATGATGATGATGATGATGATGATGGCAATGATGGCAATGGTGATGATGATGATGATGATGATGAAGGTGATGATGATGATGACGACGACGATGGTGATGATGAAGGTGATGAAGATGATGATGATGAAGATGATGAAGATGATGTTGATGGTGATGATGATGATGATGATGATGAGGATGATGATGATGATGTTCATGATGTTGATGGTGATGATGATGATAAGGATGATGAAGGGGATGATGATGATGATGATGATGACAATGACGATGATGGTGATAATGTTCATGATGATGATGTTCATGATGTTGATGTTGATGATGAGGATGAAGATGATGATGACGATGATGATGAAGATGAACATCACGATGATGATGATGATGATGAAGATGAACATGATGAAGATGATAATGATGATCATGGTGATGTTGATGATGATGATCATGGTGATGATGATGTTGATGATGATGAGGAGGAGGAGGATGATGATGGTGATGACGATGGTGATGATGATGATGACGACAATGGTGATGATGATGTTCATGATGTTGATGGTGATGATCATGATCATGTTGACGATGATGATGATGATGATGGTGGTGATGATGAAGGTGATGATGACGATGAGGATGAGGATGATGATAATGATGATGAGGATGAGGATGATGATGATGATGATGGTGATGTTGTTGATGATGATCATGTTGATGATGATGATGAGGAGGAGGAGGAGGAGGAGGAAGGTGATGATGATGATGATGATGATGATGATGATGAAGTTGATGATGATGACGATGGTGATGATGATGAAGATGAAGATGAAGATGATGATGATGATGATGATGATGATTAAGATGAATATGATGAAGATGATGATGATGAACATGGCGATGTTGATGATGATGATCGATGATCAATGATGATGATGATGATGATGAAGATGATGATCATGTTGATGATGATCATGATGATCATGATGAAAATGGTGATGATGATTTTTATGATCTTGATGTTGAGGATGATGATGATGAAGATGATGATGATGATGATGAGGAAGGTGATGATGATGATGATGAGGATGATGTTGATGACGACGATGGTGATGATGATGATGATGAGGATGATGTTGATGACGACGATGGTGATGATGATGTTCATGATGTTGATGGTGATGATGATGATGATGATGATGAAGTTGAAGATGATGAAGATGAAGATGACGATGAATGCTATTTTTGGTTTTACAAAATGCACACGCGATTTGTCTACAAATAATGCGCACACGTTTTGTTTCTATACAATGCACACGCATTTTATTTAACTAAATCGCGCTCGCGTATTATTTAAATTCAAAAATTTATTCCCTCCAAATGATAAGGCCGAGCCTCCACCCATGCTTTCATGGAATTCCTATGCCTATGTGTCTACTTTGTACTTTTCTTTGGATTCAACATGCCTGTTCCTTGGGTATGATGAACCATGGCTAATTCAACAATATATCTAAATTTTCAATATGCTCATGTTTAGCGGTTCGTCTGATTATGCTGCACACCTCCATTTTTTATGAGATTTTAGAAACAAATATGGTTTTTTTTTACAGATTCTAAATATGTAAATTTTAACAAGAATACATAATTTTTTCTATTTTTTTCTTATTTATCTTATGTCATCACTCCTCAACTCAAAAAACACACTGGTAGTGTTTCGTCCATATCTCTTTCGTTTCTCAACCATTTAAAAACAATTGTATGGTGCACTAAAGAACACCAATCTCTACATGTTATAAAAAACCAATTTCCAAATAATTGCATTAAGACATTCAAATGCTGCACCCACAAATGATGTACCATTTTCGAGGTTTGATCTCTTAGATAATTAAAAAAAAATTAAAAATATTATTTTTATTATTGGAAAAATAGTCGTGCACTAGTCCTATATGTTCTCTATATGTATACCGGTTTTCGTAAGTTTATTCCATCATTTAGACACTCAGACGTTGCACCCACAAAAACATATACCTTATAATTTGTCACAAAAATAAAAAGTGCCCGTTAAAATTTATCTAACTTTAGATAGTTAACAAAATTTTCAATAGAAAAAAATATATATATTTGGAAAGGTCATTCAATTTCCTACATTTCTTGTTTTTTACTCATCGCGAGATTCATTGTGTAAGTGTCTCAAAATATCCATGCAAGTTGATGGATGTCTGTTTTTTCAGTTTTGTATTGCATCTAACATGCCAAAAGAGACCCTCAACTTCTTGCACACACCCAAACATTAATAAAATTATCTTATATTTTGATGCTTAGCCCTATTAGAATGTTATTCTAAGGTTGAGGAATTTTCTTGACTATGATTTAATGCTGCTTTGCGCTCCATTATCCTTACTTGAAAAGATATCCATGTCTCACCAATATACTTAAGGTTGTAGGAGCATGGGATGCTATAAACACCTTTTTGTAGCTTAGGATCAACATGGTCCTTAACTGATTTAAGGAGGCTTCTACTATAACTCGAAGATCGAAAATTTGTTCCAATCCTATTCTTTCGAAGAATTCTGGCGATCTTTTCTGAGGTGCCATAGACACAAGAGATCATCACTTTTTGTTCAACTTTATTTTTCTTCTAATTTTAGGTTGTAAACCAGCTTTAGGGCACACAAATCTTTAATTTTAGGTTGTAAACCAGCTTTTAGGGCTCAAGATCCATGAATGACACCTTGAATCACCATAGTTGACCTATCAAGTGGATAGTTTTTATTTGAATGGGGATATGGGAACCATTAGGGATTTCTAAGTACTATGTATGTGTCTTGGGACCTTAGACATAATAAGGGGAGGAAACTTATGCCTTAGCACCTAGAATATGCTTCTAGGCATTATATAGAGCCAAGAATGAAGTGTTGAACAACCTCAATAGATCCTTCCATGGTAGAATTCACCTTGAAATGGGGGATACTAGTTCCATTATAACATTTTTACCACTAACTATAGATATTAGTCCCCTTGACATGGGTGGGGGGAAACACTTGGTCCTTATGCCTTAAAGGAATTTCTTGACCATTTAGGGCCAAAATTGATTCCTCCAACCACCACACATGAAGTTCAAAGTGAATCCTTTGAATCTTAATGGATATATACATCTCATCATCATTTGTTGAGAAATAGGTATGCATCTCAAGTCCATGGACATGGTCAGTTGAGGAAACTATGGCATTATTCCCTAACTAAAGCTTCCAGGAATCCAGGGATATGAAGGATGCCTTAAAAAATCACACATGGCATCCCATAGGTATATTTGGATTATGATTATGGATGTTAGTGGAATTAGGTGGTTTTGAGCAGTAGGTATGAGACCTTTGAGACATGATTGAGGGGATATGAGTGTTCCTTAGGACATAATGGAATATTTGAGGCACCCATGTTAATGAACTTTTCCTTGAAGCACCACAGATGACCTACTCAAGGTATGCTTGGTCTCCAAGAAAATATGCACATGCCTTTAAGAGGTTTTCAGCATTAGATATGGGTATTAAGGCCTCAACATGGTCAAGGGAGGAAATCCAAGAATCAATCCCTAAAGAATATTTTCAGCAACTATGGCTACACATGTGACTTACTCACTATCCCTTTATTCCTTACTCGTTGGCCCTCCCTACCTTTGTATTTCCATCTCTCTCTATCTGTGTGTTTTTCTTCTTTCCCCCTCTCTCACAACCTCTTGCTCTCTCTATCTATCTCTATGTGTGTTTGTCCCTCCCTAACTCCCCATATCTCAGAACCCCTCTCCACCTTCTTTATACCTCCCTAACTATCCCTCCCTACATC
>LPNX010055498.1:54526-113664 GCA_001517045.1 Pseudotsuga menziesii
TCCATGCCATTATCCCTCTACCATATCCTCTCTACCTCTCAACTTGTATCCCTCCCTCCATATCTCTTTTTACCCTCCCTCTCCATGTTTCTCTCTCTCACATCCTCCCTCTCTCTCCATCGGTCAACACTCCAGCCTTTGTCTTTGACACCATCTCTCTCTATATGTGTGTGTGTGTGTGTCCCTTCCCCCTTTATCTCCTTATGTCTATCCCCCCCCTCTCACACACACACACACCTTCTATCCTTCCCTCACTATCTCTTTCCTTCACTCTATCTCCATCCCTCCCTCACTCCCCCTTCTCACACTCTTTGTACATCATTCTCTCTCTCTCTCTCTCTCTCTCTCTCTCTCTTTTCAATTTATCCATTCTCCTCAACCCCCTACCTCATTATGACCCATATTCTCTATTTTGTCGCATCTCATTCCCTTCTCTTAAATTTCCCCCTCCTTTTCCTCCCTCCTCCAACACACCCTATTCCTCCTCTAATACTCCATATCAACCTTTCCATTCACCAATCCTCTCTCTCATCAAACCATCACCCACTTCCTCTCCTCCACCTTATCCCCTTCGTCACTCAAGTCTCATGTACTACTTCTAACCCTATGTGTATTCAACACCTCTTCTCCTTCTAATAGTGCTCTCAATCCCCACATCCCTTCACCCTTGTAACCCATCATATTCCCATTCCATTCATATTTCTCCACTTGAATTTACAACATCCTTCTAGGACCTTGACCCTTCTCCACACCCTCTCAACTATTAACCATACTCACTCGAACTTACAACATCCTCCTATGTCCTTGACCCTTCTCCATGACCTCTCAACTATTAACCATCCCCACTTGAACTTCCAACATCCTCCTAGGCCCTTGACCCTTCCCCACCCCCTCTCAACTATTAACCATCCCCACCTGAACTTCCAACATCCTCCTAGGTCCTTTACCCTTCCACACCCCCTCTCAACTATTAACAATACATTTGATGTCATGCATATAGTGTTATATTTTTTCTCTACATAACACGCGCGCATTATAGAACTACATAACATGCACACATTTTGTAGTTCTATAATGCACACACATTTTGTAGTTCTATAACATGCACACGTTTTCTAATTCTATAAGGGCGGGAAATGTAATTTGAATTTAAACATGCCAATTCACTTGCTCACATGTCACCAATAGTCCTATGTGTATGGTTTGGAGTTTGCTTCGGTAATACCAAACATATGTTATGGTATATGATAAACCATAGCTAATTAGGCATTTCTTCTAGTTTCTAAAGAATTCGTTGTTTACACACTCGTTACAGTATGCTACACAATCATTTTTGATGAAATCTTAAACATAAATAGCATTTTTTTTGCAGATTTTAAATATGTAGTTTTTTATTAATTTTTTTTTTTCAATTTATATTGTGTCCTAACTCCCTAACTCAAAAAACATGTTGTCAGTGTTTTTCCAAAACTTTTTCAATTCTTAATTGTTTTAAAAATAAATTATATGGTGCACAAGAAGACACTGACCTCTACATTCTATAAACACGCCATTTCATGATTATTTCATTAAGGTCTTCAAAGGATGCACCCACAAAAGACGTACCAATTTCGAGGATTGATCACTTAGATAATTATAAAAAAAATTAAAAATTACTAATTTTATTTTTGAAAAAGAGCATTGCACTAGTGCTATATGTTCTCTACATGCCAACCAATGTTTGTATACCGAAACCATCTTTTAGGTCCTCAAAGGCTGCACCCACAAAAACATATACCTTATCATTTGAGTAAATAATAAAAAGTGATTGTTAGAACAAATGAAACTTGACATAGTTATAAAAAATTTCAATACATAAAACTTATATATTCAGAAATGTGTTTCAATTTCCTACATTTTTTTTTTACTCAAAGCAAGATATTTTGTGTAAGTATCTCAAAAAATACAATTAAGTTTAGGGATGCCTTAAGTTTTAGTTTTATATTATATCTAACGTGCCAAAAGCGACCTTCATTAGCTTGCAATCACCCTCACATAGCAACTTAGCAAAGTGGATGTGACCGAAGATGGTGATTATAGGACGAAATTGCTTCGGCCTCTCACAGTCTCTACTGAAATAAAGACAACTTTCTACACACTTTCTCCTTAGAACCATGTAGCTGGTCTTGGAATGGGTTGTCCAACACAACTGAAGGAAGGGTATCGATTGAAATAAGTAGATAATATATATCTCTCCACACACGTCTCTCTCTTTAGAAACGTGCAGCAAGTTTCAGAATGGGTCGTCCCACACGACTGAAGGAAGACCACTTCTCCACTCAACAGATTTATTTTCTTGTTATACAAGAGATCAAAGCCAATAAGCCTCAAATTAATACACAAAAAAAACCACATCCATAACCACGAACGAACAATTGAAAGAATTCATTTAAAGATTTATACCTGGAAAACAAATTGGTACCAGAATTCTAGTGTTATTTTGTCGCGCTACAGGTCTTGGAACAACTCATGCAGCCATATTGAATCCCATATAGTCCTATTGAAGCTCATATCAATAGATTTTGTTATTAAATGCACTTACATCAGCTCATGTCATAGTCGATCCCTTCACCATGGCGATCAGAAATTACAGAAACACAGGACTGAAAGAAGTTTGTATAATCTTTTGGCACTTATCTCGATACTTCCTGGTGTTACCCATGGGTCACACAATACCACATGTAATGCAACATGTGTTGAGAATATGAATTTGAGGACATGTTTTTTCGATGCGGTTAACACCTGCACACTATTGTTGGTGAAATTGGTAACTGTTTCATGACATCAAACTCGACGGATCTGTATGGCTTAACCGTCACCACACAACTATATAGCCGAGTGGGATACCACTAACGATTCATTAAAAAATCATTTCAACAATTCATTAAATAATTTGTTACCATAAAGTAAAACAGGATGACAATTGAAACCATCTTAGCTGTACAGTTGTCAAACAATCATGAATCTTGTTAATATGCTACTTCAACCTCAACTTCAAAATATGAGATATATACGCCTATTGGCATAAACATTCACAGAAAAGTTGGGGAACTGTATACATAGAATAAAAATCCATGAAGAGCAAAAAAAATCGATAGTTATAGTAGCAAGAAAGTAGTAATGGCTCCTAATTTGATAGCACTGCTAGTTTTGAGATGGGGCCTCCACAAATCATTGATCAGATCAACGAATGATCTTGCATCGGTATAATGTTTCCTCATGTAGTAGATGCAGCTGAGCATTTTGGTTTTGTAAGCTAGATTAGAATATAACCAAATGAATTGAAGTGGCATGGTCATACTAGCACAACTATTAATTTGTGGTTGATTAACATGAATAGGATATAAATTATTTAACTTTGGTTATTAAGCATCCATAGACTACAAGTCAAGTGTTATGAATACGTTATCTTCCAAATGGATCTACAAGATAAAACATAAAACCTATGGAAGTTACATCGTATGGATGAGTAAACATCCTTCCTAAATGATTTTATTGAAGAACAAGTGTACATAGAAAAACCACAAGGTTTTGAAGTCGAAGACAGAAGGACACATGTATGTAAATTAAAGAAGGCTATGTACTGATTGAAACAAGATCCAAGATCTTGGTATGGAAGAATTGATAATTTTATAATGAGCTTGGGGTTTACCAAAATTAAGGTTGACCCTAACCATTACTTCAAGGTTATGGATGATGTACCTGTCATATTATTGTTGTATGTGGATGACGTATTCCTAATAAGTAATGAAAAGAAAACATCAGAGTGTAAAAGGAATCTCACTGTAGAATTCGAGTTGAAAGACCTCTGCTTGATGCATTATTTTCTAGGTCTTGAAGTATGGCAGAGCCTAGAAGGAATATTTATTAACCAAGGGAAGTATGCAGTGGAAATCCTAAAAAGGTTTGACATGTTGGAATGTAAAGCCATGACCGCACCCATGGATAAACACTTGAATTTGTTAGATGATGCTTCATTGGAATTAGTGGTTGTCACACTATCCTCACAGATCACTAGTTCAGTGATATATCTAACAAATACTTGGCCATATGTATGCTTTGTTGTGAACACTTTGAGTCATTATAGGGTTGAACCCAGACAGGTTCACTTGGTAGCTGCAAAGCATTTGATGAGGTACCTACAAGGTACGATAGACTATGGTCTCAATTAAACTAGAGATGATGACTTCAGACAGTATGGTTATACAGATTTAGATTGGGTTGGAAGTGTCTCAGACAGAAAGAGTGCTTTAGGAGGATGTTTCAGTTTGGGGTCAGCCATGATCCCATGGCTAAGCAGGAAGCAATCTAGTGTTTCTCTCAGCATTGTAGAAGCGAAATATATTGCAGCTTGTTCTGATAGTTTTGAAGCCATATGGCTTCAAAAGTTGTTATCAGATCTATTTGACATGGAGAGGGATGCTAATATGATTCTTAGGCAATAACCAAAGCTGCATGAAGATGACAAAGAACCCTGTGTTCCATGATAAGTTGAAGCACATAGAAACCCAATACTTCTACATTCGTGACATGCTGCAGAAGGGAGATATAAAGCTCCAGTATGTGAGCACAAATGAGCAAGTTGTATATGTGTTGACTAAGCCTCTGTCTCAGGTGAAGTTTGAACACTTCCAAGACAATCTTGGTGTTTTCCATAAGGACTTCCCTCGAAAGGGGGAGTACTATTGATAATATGGAATCATGATGGAATCCCAATCACAACAGGCAGCTTAGTTGGGATTGATCATCCTTAGACATGATCATGTAATTCTAAAAGGAATGATCATCTAACATATTGATCTTTTTGGACTAGATCCCGTAATTTCAAAAGGAAGGACCATGCAAGATGATGATGTTGGGATTGATCACCCTTAGACTGGTTCCCATAATTCCGAAAGGAAGGGTCATCTTCAATATTGATATTTTTGGACTAGATCCTGTAATTCCGAAATCAAGGATCGTCCAAGATGATGATGTTGGGATTAATCATCCTTAGAATTGATCCTGTAATTCCAAAATGAAGGATCGTCTTAAATATTGATCTTTATGGATTGGATCTCATAATTCCGAAAGGAAGGATTGTCCAAGATATTGATGTTGGGATTGATCATCCTTAGACTTGATCCCGTAATTCCGAAAGGAAGGATTTTCTTAAATGTTGATGTGGAAGGACTAATCATCCTTAGAATTGATCTCATAATTCTGAAAGGAAGGATCATCTTAAATACTTATGAGTAATGGACATGATCTCGTAATTTTGAAAGGAAGGATTGTCGAGGATATGAGTAATGGACTTGATCCCGTAATTCCTAAAGGAAGGATCATCCAAAATGATAGTAGTGGACTTGATCCTATGATTCTGACAGAAAGGATCATCGAGAATGATAGTAGTGGAATTGATCTTGTAATTCCGATAGGAAGGATCGTCCCGAATGATATCAGTGGATTTGATCCTGTAATTACGAAAAGAAGGATCAACCAGAATGTTAGTAGTGGAATTGATCCCATAATTAAGAAAGGAAGGATCGTCTATAATCTTAGTAATGGACTTAATCCCATAATTCTAAAAGGAAGGATCATCCAGGATGTTAGTAGTGGAATTGATCCCGTAATTCCAAAAGGAAGGATCGTCCAGGATGTCTGTAGTGGACTTGATCCCGTAATTCCAAAAGGAAGGGATGTCCTTTGTATGTATGTGTTAGTTGTGATTAGTATTGGTAGCTCTGCAAATACTTGATCCCATAATTCCGAAAGGAAGGATCATGTTGCGTGTTGTTATACCTACCATCGATGATGTTTCTCCAACCTTGATATGTTGATGATGGTGTCACATGTTGTTGTTGTTGTTGTTCCAACTTTATGTTGATGAGCCAGCCTCGTGTTGTCGTTGTTGTTGTTATTCCAACTTTATGTTGATGACCCAACCTTGTGTTGTCGATGCTAGTGATGTATCATTTTTTATGCAAATGATTATACACTTCCATGATGCATATGATGATGTTCTAACAAATGATGATGATACTCCAGCTCCATGTTGCAAATGATGCTCTAGTTCCATGTTGCAGATGGTGATGCTCCAGCTCCATGTTGTTGATGATGTTCCATGTTGCATATGATGATGTTCCAGTAGATGATGTTGATGCTCTAGCTCCATGCTACATGTGATGCTCCAGTTCCATGCTGCAGGTGATGTTGCTACAGCTCCATGCTGCTAATGATGTTCCAGTTCCATGTTGTAGATGATGATGCCTCAATTCAACGATGTAGATGATGATACTTCAACTCTATACTGAATATGTTAATGATGATACTCTAGCTTTGTATTGAAGAAGTTGATGATGATAATTCAGTTCTATACTAAATATGTTGATACTACAGCTCTCTACTGAAGATGATGACGTTGTTAAAAGCTTTTGACGATCTATAAATGTACCAAACAATGTTCCAAAAGATGATATTGATGATTCCTCTTCTCTCCTTCTGATGATGTTCTATCGAGCCACACTGATTGTTGTTATTATCACTAGAATATCCTTCTTGTTAAGGGGGGGTGTTGAAATAATGTAACTTCGAAGAATATTCTACTTTTAGTTCACATTATTATTATTATTCCTCCTTCAGGAGATGTTACTGATGTAAAAGGTCATGTAAATTTCATGAGGTAAACCTTCGGTTGTAAGTTGGGTCAATAACACCCAGAAAAGATGAATATAATTATTATTGTGAAGTTTACCTAGGTAGGTTGGCCTACTTAGGTAAAATGTCAGTTGGGAAACTAGTATAAATATGGAGGCACCCTCCCTCATTTATACACACCCACTCACACTTGTATTGTGCAAGAGAGAGAAAGAAGGAGAGATAGAGAAGGAGGAGGACCAGTGTGTTTGGTGTTTTAGCTCTTATGCTTGGGGTTTGGTCTCTCTATCCATGAGACCTTGTTCTTTTGTCATTACATATTGGTAATATATATTGAAAAATTTTTGCTCAGTTTTTTCCTTTAGGGTTTTCCCAGAATAAATTGATGTGTACCTTGTGATTGTGCTTCTTTTAGTGATCCTCTTTATGATGTTATTATGAAAATGTCTTAAATGCTAGGATCAAGTTAGGACTTAAGCTATGAAATCATAGAAAATTTAACATACCTTATACATATAGTAGGTCCTCGAGCTCCAATCCCCTACTCGTTATCCTCCTACAAGACCAGACCTTATTTGATGGAACACCTCCTTCTTCCCGATGCTACCCTCAGGAAGGGGAACTCGGAGATAAATTGACACTAGTGAAACCTCAAACTCCAGATAAGTGCAGACTTGTGGGACCTTCTCTCATCTCATGATATTTCAATGACATGGCCAAACCAAATCCCCTTCTAGGTTACATAGAGATCCCCTTGACCTTGTCGATGAATTACCTCTACTAGTTAGTAGTATAACGGATGATCTAGGAACCCCACCAGGCCTCCCTTGAGAAAACCATCTATAATTAGCTTTCTTCAATCAGTATTGAATGGTAGGAGATACAAATCCATTCGATAACATATCCACTTCCTTTCTTCTAAATATTATTCCCCTTGTATCTTCTTCTCCTATGATACACCCCATCATGAGTGTAGGTATTTGAGCTTGAGGTCGATGGTTCTTCATCCCTTAGGGAAGATCTCACTTTCTACTACTCTACCTTATAACACTTTACTTTCTAAATATCACCTTTTATAGGAGACCTTTTAGTAGTCCTGCATTGTATTGACATCAATGCACTCAACAGTCCCTTTGACCTACTTGTGTGGTCATTAGTCAAACATTAATAAAATTATCTTATATTTTGATGCTTAGCCCTATTAGAATTTTATTCTAAGGTTGAGGAATTTTCTTGACTGTGATTTATTGCTGCTCTGCACTCCATTATCCTTACTTGAAAAGATATCCATGTCTCACCAATATACTTAAGGTTGTAGGAGCATGGGATGCTATAAACACCTTTTTGTAGCTTAGGATCAACACGGTCCTTAACTGATTTAAGGAGGCTTCTAATATAACTCGAAGATCAAAAATTTGTTCCAATCCTATTCTTTCGAAGAATTCTGGTGATCTTTTCTGAGGTGCCATAGACACAAGAGATATTCACTTTTTGTTCAACTTTATTTTTCTTCTAACATTCTGAAATACCTTCTTAGCATGTTAATCCTTGTAACCCATATTTAAGAAAATTTTGATTAAGTGTTTCCTTTCTTTCTCAAGATGTTCATCCCTTGAGATTCTTAGGGTTCTAGTAACCAACTTGTTGGTCAAACCCATTTTATGGGAAGGGTGATGATGGGAGTGGGCATGGAGGTAAATTGCTAAGAGTTCCTTGAAGAGCTAAGGTTTAATCTCCTTGTCTAGAAATGTGTACAGCTAAAAAAGGGGTGGATCCATGTTATTCTAACTCCAACATGAAAAGATTTCAGCATTTCTTTGAGTTCTCTCTGGTCTTGATTATGGACTACATATCATAGGTCTGCAACATCGATGATTTATTGTGGAATACAATGGATCCGAAAATGATTACCAAACCAACACATTGTGAAAGCCTAAAAAACATATATATTTAAATAATATAATTAGTTCAACTGCCTTATATATGTACATTAATAATTTTATGAAAACAATTATTTTATCATAAAAATATATTTAAATAAATACTTGATTGGATATTTTTTATGAAAATAATTTATTATAAAGTTAATGTTTTTATATACATTTGAACAATATAATTGTTAATAACATTATGTATATATAATGTCAAGTAATCACTCATAGATAAGATATCAATGGTAGAGAATAACATCAATGAAAACAATTATTGTACATTTGACCCATTCTACAACCCAATAGGAGAAGGTGTAACTCCTTTTATATATATATATATACACACAAATTAGATAAATTAAAAAGTTTACACTTGAAATTTTTTTATTCCTCTTTACTCTAAGTATATCCATTTTAAAATGAATCTATAGTAATGTATATACATTTGTCAATATAATTAATTATATACATTTGTCAATATAATTAATTAATAACATTGTGGATTATGGAGTCAACTCATATCAAGTAATTAATTCACCATTTGTGTAGAAGGAGTTACATGCAAAACTGTCGGCACTGAAATCATGGAAAACATACGTTGGTCTACATCCTCCTTCGCCAGAGGAGGTCAACACGTCACTGTTAAGAATGAAATATCGAGTCATCACGCCTACCATGATTGAAGAATAACCGGATGTTGTTGTTGTTTGCACCAACCATATGTGAGATAACAAAGATATTGTTTTTACACGAAGATTTGGGAACTACATATCTTGACTGAGTTTCAATCGCCCAAGATCAAGAAAAAATAAGATGAGAAACAGTGCACGAGATCTACAAAACGAACGCAGCTCAAAGGCAAAGAAAATCATGTTAAGATCATTAAACTCGGAGATGATCTCCACCAAATTGCTCAGATATGGATCGACTATAAAGAATTGTGGGGACTGACGATCTTGGCAAAAACGATAAAGATGAAGATTTAGAATTTTTTAGTTCGTTCTATTCTTAGCCCAAATGCATAAGATCGTATAGAGATAATGTGGGATTGATATTTTCCATCTGATTTTCTGTAATTCGAATGCGAAAGGCAGGGTCGCGTAGAGCTTAAAGATTTTTCTATTGGAGTTTCTGGAAAGTTTGCTATGTTGATATTTGAGTCTAAATATAACATTAATTAAAAACAATAATGGACAAAATGCACTCAGATATTACACAGTATTTTTAACGTGGTAAAACCTCAATTTGGGGAAACATCCACCTCTGCAAAGTATTGATGTCTTATTCCTTTCAACAATGAAGATTAAAATCAGGCATATCATCCACACATCTCATTCACTCTTCTCGTTCCTCTCCAAATACATTTAAATACATTTAGTCAACAAGTTACATTAACAGAAGAACTCCTATCGTAACTCCTAATCAACCAACAATTATGGTTGAGAAACCATTTTAGTTTAATTAGTTGTCACAAATTTAACAATATCCCCCTTGACAACAAATCATCAAATACTTTGCCGAGACTATTCATCACTTCTTTGTTAAACCAAGAGAAGCCACACACCAACACAACTTCTCTAATATTACTAGTTTTGTAAACATATCTGCACAATTTTTCTTAGTATGAACTTTTTTTAGATCTATTCCACCTTCACTAATGGCTTGCCTTACAAAATGATATTTTACATCAATATTTTTAGTCTTACTATGATAAACATGATTTGTAGCCAAATGTATAGCACTTTGGCTATCGCAGAAAACAGGCACACTGTTTTGCAACCTTCCAATTTTTCCAAGTAGACCTTTTAGCCAAACTGTCTCTTTGCAAGCATGTGAGGCAGCAATGTACTCAGCCTCTATAGTGGATAAAGCAACTGTTTCTTGAAGCATTGATATCCAACTTATAGCTCCACTTGCAAGAGTAAAGACATAACCTAAAGTAGACCTTCTCTTGTCCAAATCACCTGCAAATTCTAAATCAACAAAACCGCATATTGAATCACTAGTTCGATTAAAAGTGATACAATAGTCACTTGTGCCTCTTAAGTATCGAAGCACCCATTTCACTGCATTCCAATGTTCCTTTCCTGAATTTGCCATGTATTTACTGACAACACCTATTGCATGTGAAATATCAGGTCTAGTGCACACCATTGCATACATCAAACATCCTACTACATTGGAATATGGGACACGAGACATATAATCATTTTCTTCATCACTACTAGGACATAAACCTAAAGAAAACTTAAAATGGGAAGCCAAAGGAACATTCACAGGTTTTACCCACGTTTTACCTTGTTCATTCTGAACCTTTCAAGTATTTTTTCAACATACTTCTCCTGTGAAAAACTGAGCTTACCATTTCTTTTGTCTCTGTGTATTTCAATACCCAAAATCTATTTTGCAGCTCCAAGATCCTTCATATCAAATTCCCTAGCCATCCGAGCCTTCAACTTGCTGATTTTTCCCATACTTTTACTTACAATAAGCATATCGTCAACATAAAATACTATGATAATGAATACATCATTTAACTTTTTGAAGTACAAACAACGATCATACTCACTTCTAATATAACCTTGGCTCACCATGAAAGAATCAAACTTCTTGTACCATTTCCTGGGTGACTGTTTCAGGACATACAATGATTTCCTGAGCTTGCAAACTAATTTTTTTTTACGATGCTGCACATAACCCTCTGGTTGTTCCATAAAAATCTCCTCATCCAAATCTCCATGTAGAAAATCCGTTTTAACATCTAGTTGCTCTAACTCCAAATCAAGCACTACAACCAGTGCTAACACAATGCGAATAGATACAAGCTTGACAACAGGTGAAAAAATATCATGATAGTCAATACCTTCCATCTGAGAATACCCTTTCGCGACCAATCGAGCTTTGTATCTTTCAATCTTACCGTCAACACTTTTCTTCAATTTGAAGACCCACCTACACCCAACCACTTTCCTATCTTTAGGGAGTTCAACCAAATTCCATGTCTTGTTCTTCTCCAGAGAATCCATTTCTTCTTTCATTGCCATCTTCCACTTAGCATTGTCAATGCAATCAATGGCTTCCTGAAAACAAGAAGGTTCTCCATCATCAGTAAACAAAGCAATAGATGAGACAAAATCAGTATACCTCTTAGGAGGCTTTCTCTCCCTTGTCGATCTTCTCGGTGTAGATTGTGGGGTTTACACATCTTATTGAATTTCTTCATCTTCTATGACTTCATTTTCACTGGAAACTTCTTCTTGTTCCTTTGAGACATGCGAAAATTGGTTCTCCAATTGAACTAGTTGTTTTGATAGTACCTGTTCCTGTTCCACATCAACTTTTATATTTTCTGATTTAATTAGAGAAGATTCATCAAAAATTACATCTCTGCTAATGACAATTTTGTGGGCAGTAGGATCCCACAACCTATATCCTTTTGTTACATCATCATAGCCAACAAAGATGCATTTATTTGACTTGGGATCTAACTTAGAACAATTATTTTTAGGAGCAAGAGCATAGGCTTCACAACCAAAAAATTTTAAATTCGAATAATCACAACAAGGATTACCAGTCCATACCTCTTCTGGAATTTTACAATTTATCGCCATGGAAGGTGACCAATTTATTAGATAACAAGCAGTTGAAACTGCTTCTACCCACAACTCTTGACTCAAATTAGCATTGATGAGCATGGTCCTTGCTCTCTCTAGAAGAGTCCTATTCATACGATCTGCAACGCCATTTTGTTGAGGAGTGTAAACATTTGTCTTATGTCTTTTGATCCCTTCATCTTTGCAATACTTCTCAAACTCCAAAGAAGTAAACTCACCTCCATTATCCGTCCTCAAACATTTAATTGTCTTGCCTATTCTTTTCTCCACCATAACTTTAAATTGTTTGAATGTATCAAACACATCAAATTTCCTTTTCAAAATATAGATCCAAACTTTCCTTGAAACATCATCTATAAACAATACGTAATATGATGCTCTTCCATAAGAAATATTAGGGGATGGACCCCACAAATCTGAATGAATGTAATCAAGAATACCTTTACTAACATGATTCCCTGCATTGAAGTTTTTTCTACACTGTTTTCCAAATATACAATGTTTACAAAACGTCAAATTCAATGTCTTTAATTTTGGAAGCGGTTTTCGATTCATTAATATTTTAAGGCCTTTCTCATTCATATGACCAAGACACTAATGTCATAACTGAGTGGATCCTGACACCCCTTCAGACATTAATGTTGTATCATTAGTTTGAGTTTTTCCAATAAATTTGTAAAGGTTTCCTACTCTTTGTGCCTTCATGACCACTAAAGCACCCTTAGATACTTTTAGTATTCCATTTAAACCTGTAAACTTATGACCACTAGAATCCAAAACTCCTAATGAGATTAAATTTTTCTTTAACTCGGGTACATGCCTTACATATGTAAGTGTTCTTATCACTCCAACAAACATTTTATTTTTTATATTTCCAACTCCAAGAGTCTTAGATGGAGATTAATCTCCCAAAAGAACACAACCATCATTAACTATTTAATAAAAAGAAAACCATTCTTTATGAGGACATACATGGTGCGAAGCACCAGAATCTAACAACCATTCTTCATTATATCCCGAAACACTGCAAATGGATAACACCTCATCAATCATACTTGAATCAGACTTAACTGAATTTGCCTCAGATTTGGAGTCATTAGATTCTTTTCTTTTCCAACAGTCTTTCTTGAGATGACCAGTCTTGTTGCAGTACCAACATTTGAGTTTGCTCTTTCTGCCCTTTGACTTAGATCTAGAAGTTCCTCTTGACTTTTCTCATTTTTCTTTAGAACGACCTCTAACATACAAAGCTTCAAGTGTAGAGGACTCAATATTAGCTTTATTTCTTAATTCCTCAGACAACAGTGCTCCAATTACAGTGTCAAATTCCAAAGTGTCAGATGTACTAAGACTAATAGAAGATAAGACATGGCCCCAAGACTCAGGTAAAGTGCATAATAGATGTACAGCCTTATCTTCATCCTCAATATGAACGTCCATACTATTCAACTGGCAAATAAGATTATTAAATACATTTAAATGATCTGCAATCTTTGTTCCTTCTTTCATCTTCATACCATATAACTGTCTTTTTAAATAAATTCTATTTGTTACAAATTTGGTCATATACAGGTTTTCTAATCTATTCCACAAACTTGTTGCTGATTTTTCTACAACAATGTTAAACAAGACATCATTTGCAAGACATAACCGAATTGTGCTAAGTGCTCTCGCATCGAAATCCTCCCAATCATCATCTGACATAGTTATGGGTCTTTTCCTTTTTCCATCTAAGGCCTTCTGCAACCCTTGCTGAACTAACAGATCTCGCATCTTTAGTTTCCACAATTCAAAGTTATTCTTACCGCTAAATTTTTCAATCTCAAATTTTGAACTATAAATTTTTTCCATTACAATGTTGAGTTTCAGACTTTCAAAATACTACTCCAGATATTTAATGATCCAATAAATTATCAGCCTCAATTCAATTCAAAATTTTCAATATATATACATAAAAACTTCCACCGTTTTTATTCCAAACTTTCAATCTTTTTTTTTCGGAAATGTATATATTCAAGCCTTTAATAAAGGTTCCCACAAATCTTCACTGCTGATTATTTTTATATATATATATTCAAAACTTTTTGATAAAGTAGCAATTTTAAAAAAATTAACACTCTCCTAAATGCTTCACGTCCATATGCAGCATCAGACTGTCATTCACGTTAGTGCCGCAACAACAGCAACCACTAACCGAATCGAGGCTCTCTTCAGATGCTTCACTACTCCACACAGGCTACGATCTCACACATGGTGGGCAGAGCTAATGTGCAGTCAGAGAAAAACTCCTTCGGACAGAGAAACTCCTTCACGCTTGGCAGCAGCGAACACAACATTCACCTTACGTCGGTTTCTTCAGTAGCACCCTCCAGTAGCAGTAACAAACCAACATCACTCGCTCTGACTGTCAACCTTCTCCTTTGGCGATGTTCTCCACTAGTTTCTTCACAGCACCAACACGGTTCACCTCTCAGCAATCGGTTCCAGGCATAGCTCCTAGCACTCAAGGCTCTGATACCACTTGTTGATATTTGAGTCTGAATATAACATTGATTAAAAACAATAATGGACAAAATGCACTCAAATATTACACAGTATTTTTAACGTGGTAAAACCCCAATTTGGGGAAACATCCACCTCGGCGAAGTATTGATGTCTTATTCCTTTCAACAATGAAGATTACAATCAGGCATATCATCTGCACATCTCATTCACTCTTCTCGCTCCTCTCCAAATACATTTAAATACATTTAGTCAAGAAGTTACATTAACGGAAGAACTGCCACCGGTTACAGTAACTCCTAATCAACCAACAATTACGATTGAGAAACCATTTGAGTTTAATTAGTTGTCACAAATTTAACATGCTACCTGGATAGAGCTGGGAATGCTCAGGAGTGCCTGAATAGATTTTTCTTTCAAATCTGATGAGATGCTACCAGGAAGGAGATGGTGGGGAAGGAAAAATCATCATAGGAGATTTGGAGTGCTCTGATTTAGATGGAGTTTGTAATTTCTTGCAACCTTTTAATAATACAGACATGTTGTTCTTTTTTAAATTCTCATGTGTATATTTTATCAAATTTCTTTGATGATTATTGATTTTCCATTTTAGATTGTTTTCCTTAATGTGTAATCTCTTGCAGGTCATTAATACATTGATATATACAGTTCTAATCCGTCTTTACTTATAATCATTGTATCAATACTGTTTTGAAAGAATTTCTTCTTTTGAAAGTATTTATCTATTTTTGCAAGTGATTGAACGGTGAAACTTCATAACAAACATGTTGGTTTTTCAATTAACATACATAGTATGCAGGTTGACTTTGAACCATACAATCTTAAGTTGTTTTCAGTTGATTTTCATTAATTGATTGCAAGTTAAGTGATAAGTTAATAATCTAATTTACATTTATGTTAATTTGATGAAAGTACTTGTTTGTCTTACATCTTAGGTTGATCTATAAATCAATTCAACATCCTCTTTAAGTAGCTTAGATTTAGATCAAATTTTCTTTCATAGTTAGATTTGAGTTTCTTTTCTTCGCATCACCCATCTCGTTTTCCAATCTGGGAAACAGATCCTTTAAGGACCAAACCTACAAGTGCCAGCGGAGGCCTTAATATCCGTGGCTACTAACCACACCAAACAACTCGAGGATAGGGTAATCCTTGTGTAGGATTATCTAAAGCCTTTGGCTAGGTTTCCATCCCATGTTGTTAGCCTAAGAACCCTTATTCTTGCAACCTGTACATTCGAGGCTTCAACAAGAACTCAGCCACATAACCGTTTTTTTCAGGTATGTCGTTGTCAACTTCATCTCTAATAATATAAAATTGTAGAGGCTTCCAACGCGGAGAATAAATATATGTTGCAGTAGTTGGGTTAGTTTAACATCCGTGTTATTCATCTTGTAAATTAATTTCCCTTTTAAATTACTCTCTGAAACTCACCTTGTTAATTCATTTCCCTTCTGGTTAATTATTTCCCCTTCTAAATTACTAATGGGTTCAACTACTTCTAAAACTTGATCCAAAATTCAAGAATAAAAACCCGATTATTCTTGACCATTTACTACATTTATTTAGAACTATTTCAAGGGCGCAATGGGGGATTTATTGTCGTATTGAAAATCATCCAAGGAAGCAAGAAGGACATCTCCAAGTAACATGCTGAAGAACTTATGTCCAGCCTTAGAGCCAACCACCGGTGCAGTCACAACACCGCTTACTATGCTCAACCCCTTTAGCACATTCTCGCTCATATTTTATGTCATCCTTGACAGCTTTTTCACCCTACATACATGCCAACACTAAATTCAAGCCATGATGAAAGTAGCCAAACAATTATATTGTCTAACTTTTATAGATTCTAGAGGCCAATTTTGTACAAACCAGTGTTTAAAAACAAAAGAATGCATTGCCTTTACTTGATCTGTATTGGATAAACTTCTTTTAATTTACAAATACATGTTTTATAAATCTCCCAAATTCTTATATCAATAGATTTAATTATTTCAAATTACGAAAAAAATTGGATTTCATGTAGAGTCCACATAAAACATCGAACTGCAGAGGAAGATTTGCCCTTATAAGGAAAGCCAGATAAAAAACACAAATCCTCGATTATACCTATAATTATTTATCTAGGGAAATTCAACTAGGGTGTTGTAGTCTTCTAGGTTGGTCTACTGGTTGTTCTAGTAGTTAGTTAAGGTCTCATCTTTACAATCTCATCATCATTGGCTCTAATCCTTTTAGCCAATCGTCTTGCCTCAAAGAAACGCCTCATAGAATCCCCCATGTATTTCTTTGCCTCCTTCACGTTTTTTTTCTTCCCTATCTCCTCTCAGTAACTCTTAAGAGTATAATCTTCATTCAATTGAGCCGCTAACAACACCATTTCCTCTTGAAATTGGTTTGATGGCTTAATGGATGGCTTATCTTCACTTCCTTCTTTGGTTCGTTGAGCCTTATCTTTGGAGGGTCCGCCTATCTCTACAAGGCCATCCAAACCCACAAGTTTTAATTATCATACATGTGGGTCAGTGATTAGAGTACTAACTTTTATCAAAAGTTGTAACAAAGACTAATTTGATTTAACAATTTCTTATAATAAGAATAAGATTTGTCATCTGCCATACCTTTAACAACAACAAAAATTTCAAAGATTGGTTATGTAGCAGAAGAGAAGTACCTAGGAAGCCTGTTCTTGGGTTGTTGCGTTTCTGTACAACAGCTTCAAAAGTCCCATCCCATGCATTTCTCTTTGTCAAGAAATCGGATTTGAGATTGAATAACTTCTTGACCGTTGCTACCAATTATGAATGCTCAAA
This sequence comes from Pseudotsuga menziesii, assembly GCA_001517045.1. Taxonomy (NCBI): domain Eukaryota; kingdom Viridiplantae; phylum Streptophyta; class Pinopsida; order Pinales; family Pinaceae; genus Pseudotsuga; species Pseudotsuga menziesii. Next base: position 72,086 of record LPNX010055498.1, read on the forward strand.
CTCAGACGAAACACTCATTCACCATTATGTTTTACTTACAAATAAACGTTTCTCAATAATGGTTAGTTACTAATTTAATTGAAAAAACCAGAATTGAAAAAATCAAAATTAAAAACCCGAACTGAGTCTTTTTTAATTGAATAATTGTTAGGTTACTAATTTAATTTAGTTTAATTGGTAAACTTTATTCATTTAGATTTTATAGTTATTTTTTTATTTAAATTATAACTTTTTAAAACCAGAATTGAGTGCTTTTTAATTGAATAATGGTTAGGTTACTAATTTAATTAGTTTAATTGATAAACTTTATTCATTTAGATTTTATAGTTATTTTTTATTTAAAATATAAAGTTTTGAGTGATATATAATTTGATCATTTTTATAATAGGTTAATGTAATACTAATATTCTTAGTTAGCTAAAACACATTAAAAGCATATGCTCATAAACATTTAATATCACTATTTGAAGTGACGTAATTAGCATTTAATATCAAGGATATTTTGAAGTAACTTAATTTTCCTTACATAAGAGTAATGAAATGATGAGTTTTTCCATTACAAAACCTGGAAAACAAGAATCACTTCAAAACTCTATCCTTGCCTTCAAATTTGTAAATCTATATAGCTAAAGTTTTAGCAGTCTTAAATTTATCACTAATTAAACTACACATTTAACTTCCTCCTAATTCCGTACATCCATATACCCATTTTCAATTGCATTGTATATATCATTTATGCTCAAAATGAATTCTACAATGTCCAAACTTACACTGCAGATTAACGCACCGACTCTAATTCTCTCCCCAGATTGGCATATCGATGTCGTTTGTGGATTAGGTTAACAACCACGTTTGAGGGACTTAATACCACTTAGGATTGTTCGTTATCTTTGGCCTTGAGTCAACGTTAATGGAGGGGCATACTTTCATGTTATATTGATCGTGAGCACTTTAAATATATCCCCCATTGTGCCCTTGAAATAGTTCTAAATAAATGTAGTAAGTGGTCAAGAATAATCAGGTTTTTATTCTTGAATTTCAGATCAAGTTTTAGAAGATGTTGAACCCATTAGTAATTTAGAAGGGAAAATAATTAACCAGAAGGGAAATGAATTAACAAGATGAGTTTTAGAGAGTAATTTAGAAGGTTACAAGATGAATAACACGGATGTTAAACTAACCCAACTACTGCAACTTATATTTATTCTTCGCGTTGGAAGCCTCTGCAATTTTATATTATTAGAGATGAAGTTGACAGTGACATACCTGAAAAAAAAATGGTTATGTGGCAGAGTTCTGTCATTCCGGTCTTCACAGTGTCGTTTCCTCGTTGGGAAATAGCACCAGCGATTTTCACAGAGATGGCACTCTTTAACACCTTACACTTATCTTTGTGTCTATTAGAATTAAAACACACTAACTCTTGCTCATTGCATCAATGTGCAAGTGGAACGTAGCATTCGCTCAATTTGTCATTTCGCAGGAGCTCGAACAATGCCCCCTCTGTATTCATGTTCTTGTTCCCCTCTATAATTTCAATATCTCTGCAGGTTAATGGGTTGGGATAATATTATTTGTTCTATTTTTAGCAATGCCAAGAAACACCAGGCTTGGATTACAGGGGGGTTACCAACAACCTCTGGCCATATCCCAGCAACCTCTTATCAACGAGGCAAGAGCACAAGAGATTTTCACAGAGACGGCGAGTTCATTTGCGGGTTCAATAGCAGAGGATACGGTTGCAGCGATGGAAATAGAACCATCTACCCTGCGAATTTAATGTTTAATAAACTTCCCTTTCCATCAATAGATCTTTTCATAGATATTAAGTGTCGACGTTCGGCTGGTGAATAGAACCTGTAGGCTGTCATGTACGAACCCTTCATGCATGTGATGGGAACCTGTTCACGATGGCCATGAATGCATATGGCTTAATGGATGGTGCAATGATCAGACTCCCCATGATGGTGTATGGCATATTGGATGGTGCAAAGGTGGCTGCATCTGGCCCTACCTTGCCGAGCCCTGTCGCCATCGATACATTAGGATGCCCCACAACAGGTGCATTAAACACTCTGTTGTGGGGTGCATATTGGTTTCCCATTGTTAGCTTGGGGAACATTCCATGAGAACACATCATAAGAATTTTATCATTTTTTAATAATGAGAAGAGTATAAAATGCAAACATTTAGGGCATAACTTCTCTCCCTTCAGTCCTAGCTTAACTTTATATTACTCCTTATGTCGAAAATGTGTAATAGTTGTGATCTCCAACATCTCTCTAATAAATAGGGTATATCATCAATTCCTTTAACATATTTGGAAACCCTAGATCATTTCATTTATAGTGTGAGGGTATCTCTCCAATGCCTTTTCCATAATTGACAACAATATATTATTTCTTTTTTAGTTCATGCATAATCTTATGCAGTAAACAAAAATGCAACTTAAATAGTGTGAAGAAACATAATTGCCACATCGTAATCACTAATCGTTGTAATGACCATAGTCATGCATAGACATGATCAAAACAACAAGAAAAAATGCTCAAATCACAATTTGTGTCTCTCTTGCAGCAAAACATAAAGAAATGTTTCAAACGTCATTGTTGGCTACATTAGAAACAAAACAACATGGCATGGAATTAACCACGAGAATTGAATTCCAGCTAAAAAGACACTTCCAAATAGTTCAATGGTCCAATTCAACCAAGGAATCATGTCACTACCTTTAACACCACTATTTGGTGGTTTGTCTTCTTATGACCATAATCATGATGAGAACAACATCATGATATTTAGGGTTTATCCTTTTTTAATATATGACATAATAGTGGTAGGGCTAGTTTTTTACTTCTTGGATTCTAGTGCTTTCATAATGGGTTCCAATGATACAAGCTTACATACCAACACAAATCCATTTTAGCCCCAATTCTATTAAGCATCAAGAGGGATCAGAAAGAAACGAAGGAATAATTTATAAGTGCATAAAAGATTGGGTTAAGATCGATCTTTATTGGTTTATTTTTTGTTGTTCATGTTGTTGATGTCATTATTATCTACCTTGTTTCTCGAGGAAACCTACCAAAAACTTATTTTCTTCTCAAGGATGGTACAGTAGTCATCAATTGGCTCAAGAAGAGAGCAATCATGTCACAAAGTGAGATTTGAACCCACACAGGGGAGGATAACAAATTTCCTCTAAGAGTGAATTGTAATATAAGGGTTTTGAGGGGAAATTATAGGATGGTGCAATGGTTTTTACGGCACATGGTATTTTTTGTTATTGTTGATTTTAGTTCAAAATCAACCCAAATATCTTAAACACAATATAAAAACTCCACTACAATATGAGCTAGTGAGGTAATAATTACTCAACTTGTAGGACATTACCTAAGCCATAAAAATGATTCCAAAGAATAATACTCAAAACTAAGAAGGTTCACATGGAATGGAAATAAAGATTTCGAGAACATGACAAATTAGAATATGCATCTTGGTGAACTTTTGATTAAAATTGAAGATGGACATGAATTGGGATTTGAGACAAATTATGAGTGCCAACAATCAAAGGACACCAAATCAGAGTTGCGTGATGAGCATGCCATGATTTCATTGGCCAAAAGGGTTTGAATTGATTGGTTTAGATAACTATGCCTCAAATTACATGCCCCTTGTGATGATCACATGATAAATCCTATCTTACAATTAGAATAAAGAAATTACCTCTCTAGTAGAGAGAAACTAAGGAATAGCCTTCACACTCAAAATAATAGAAAGATCGCAATAACAATTCAAGCATTTTCACTAGCACTATATAACGTTGATAAATTGCTAGAGATTTTGCACCAATTCTATATTGGTGAGGACATGTCGAATATAATTATGAAAATAACCCTTCAATTGATCCAAAATGCCCCAAGCATTGGTCTTGGAGAATTCCATAAATGGAAAAGAGGATCCATGTGTTGGAAAAATTCATGGAAATTTCTTACACACACTAGATCAAATTTAGTGCATGTGCAAATGAACAATTCACTATGAATGCTAACATCTAATAAGTTCGCGTGGAACAACTCATGGGAGAGATATATTTTGGTGAAAACACATTTTGACATGATAATTGTAACAACATGACACAAATTTGATCCTTTTCCCTATCCATCTTGATTGAATTAGGGAGATGTTGCAGTATCATTTTGTGAAATCGTTGTGGGTTTTAGCTTTGGATATATGATTCCACCTTACTGTTTTGACTATTATGGAGTTGAATTTCATCACAGAGAAGGGGTCATAGCCCAAGTCATCAACCCTCTATCAACCCTGTTTTCTTATATATTAGGCACAGCGCTCTTCCCATATTGTTACATCACATTTAATAAATCTCAAATGAGTCTCAGTAAATCAAATGAGAATGTAAAACAATTTCAATATATACAATTTAGTGCTTAATAAATTTAGTTACATTTGGTTCGTATTCTTACAATTTCTTGTTTGGTAAATTTAATTTAAATTTGGATTTCTCAAGAAAATAATTTTTGAAAAATTTTGATTGTCTATAAGTTTAATAGATTAAGATTTAAAATATTTTTTAATTTATTTTTAAATAAATTTATACTAGTTTTGATTTTCTAATTTTTTTAAAATTAAAAAATATAAATGTCTAATAAATTTATAATGTATAATTTATAGCTTATGCCTCACATGACATGTCATGTGTCATGTCTTAAGATGTATCTTTAATCCACTATAATGAACCACGCATTAGTATAGGTTTGCAATTATGCAGTGAGGAGAACCACAAAACCCTTGGAATAACAACACAAAACAATGTTTTTGGCCAACTTAAAGTGTGTCTTAGTTAAGATATTGATTTTCAATTTTATGGTAGATAGTCTAACAAGGTTTGAATTTATATCCACTAGAAATTGTGTAAAAAACCCAAATGAATTATATATTTTGATCTCCAATTCTATTCTTGCAACTATAGAGTTGTACGAGCAATGCAATTTCGAGGTGGATACAAATGCCAAACAATAAAAATCCTCCTTGCACTTATAAACCTGATTGAATCTCCTTGAAATTTAGTGTAACCATCTTTCATAGATAGGGGTTTACAGCAAAAACAATAATTTTAATTATTTTGGTTAACCTTATGCCTCACATGACATGTCATGTGTCATGTCTTAAGATGTATCTTTAATCCACTATAATGAACCACATGATTAGTAAAAGTTTGCAATTATGCAGTGAGGACAACCACAGAACCCTTGGAATAACAACACAAAACAATGTTTTTAGCCAAATTAAAGTGTGTCTTAGTTGAGATATTGATTTTCAATTTTATGGTAGATAGTCTAACAAGGTTTGAATTTATATCGACTAGAAATTGTGTAAAAAACCCAAATGAATTATATATTTTGATCTCCAATTCTGTTCTTTCAACTATAGAGTTCTACCAACAATGCAATTTCGAGGTTGATACAGATGCCAAACAATAAAACTCCTCCTTGCACTTATAAATCTGATTGAATCTCCTTGAAATTTAGTATATGCATCTTTCATAGATAGGGGTTTACAGTGAAAACAATAATTTTAATTATTTTGGTTAACAAAGTTTCTCTTAATAAGCGGAGGTGATGGTTTTTCAAGTCAACGGTCAAGAAGAACAAACTAAAAGTAACTTTTTTTTCCCTTTTTGCACAGGGTAAGTCAGAAAGTATTTGGATGCACTGAAATTTCATTCCCACATAAATTCCCAAAGAATCAATTACTTCATTATAAACACATGTTCTTTTGTTGCAAAGAACATTGCAGTCCAAAAAAATAAAACTCTAAGTCTTTACCCGAACTTAAATTTGCTTTAATTTTTACAATCCTAAGGGCAGGGAATATGCAGCATTGTTGCTACGCCTTGTTTTCTATGTTGTCAAGTTTGGGGTACTCTTTGTTTTCCATAATTTCTTTACCTTCCTTCATTATATTATCAACAGAATAAAGAAAATGTGTAATGTTAACCTATTCAAGGAAAACATAGTTAAAATTTCCCTTAGAACATATCAGAAGAGAGAACTGAGAAATATACTCAGGATATTACCTCCAAACTGACTATATTCAATACACTTTCTTATGTAGTTACAACAATAAACATCCCAAAACTACTTCTTAATAGGGTTCCAATTTGTGTCGCCAATAAAAGTACCAATTATATCTGGGCTAAATCTTTCAACACTGCTCTTCATTTCAATACTGTCATAACAATAAGCATTCAAATTCTGGGTCATATAATAAAAGTCTAAACTTCTACACATAGTGAACCTTGTATCAATTACAATATGGCAAACTATGTCTTCATTCAAATAACTACTAGCACTATCCAACAATGGCTTGAGATAAATCAACACTAAAGGAAAATTAACACAAGAGAGAGCACTAAAGTAGCTTACAAAAGACATAATTCGACCATATTTAATGATACTATCATCTTTTTTTATCACTGATCTTCACTTCGATACAAACACAACAATAGTCATTCAAAATTTGGGTTATATCAGAAAATTATAAACTTCTACCCAACGCGAGCCTTGTTGCAATTGCAATATGAAAAACTACGGCTTTGTTCAAGTAGTTACTATCACTATCCAATCAAGTCTTGAAAGAAACCAACACTGAAGGCAAATTACCATAAGACAAAACACAAGAGCATATTATAAAATAAAAAATGGACAATCTTCTATGATACTTTCATCTTTTGTCACCACACATAAAAAACCATATAATAGGAGTTGTACAATTTCCTTCACTTCACTTCTTAATGTTGATGACCCACTATCGACTGATAACAAAATACAAGAACAATTAAGTGATAATGTCAAAAGCCTTATAACAAAGGTCTAGGGAGATATTTCTTTTAAATCATGAGGATTTGAATTTCCAAGTGCAATTACAAAAGATACGACTATCCAACTCTATATATCCACCCAAAGTAAATAATAACTTGAACTAGTAATTATAACGAATGCCGAACTCTGTGTTTTCACTACTTAAGAAAATTATTTCTCTCCTTTTCCCATTCCAAGGGAAAACCAAACAAATTAATTGACCTAATAATATTTTTCTCACCAACAATAGAAAGCTCATGCAAATTAAAATAAGAAACTTTAGTAGAGTTTCTATGGTTGAGATTGAAAAATCCTTTGATACCTTAACAATCCTCTTCCAAAGAGAGAAGCACAACTTCAATACAAAAAAGAAATTTGAACGATACAAGATTCTTACCAGTGTAAATCCAGTGCTAATTTTGCCTCATATCCTTTAGTTCAAACTCACTACAGTTCCACAAAGTACAGATGCCTCTAGATGCTCATCTCGAGTGAACTACAACACCTTGACTTGATTTCCATTGTATCTGACCTACTTTTTCATAAAACTGTCTTACAAATTAGTGCCTTGGAGAAGGAAAAAAGGTTTCTCCATCTTTATCAAATGTTTGATCGCTTCTTCTTTACCTCTACTTCCCATCCCTCTACAACTCCAAGAGACTAGTTGCATTATTTACCTATTGGCTTGGTATTGCCTCCCGTTTCGGAGCTCAAACTTACCATCTTACATATTCCCTTACCTTTTGGAATTAGACTGTGATCCAGAGTTGTTTGTAACCCCATAATTTATTCACAGTTTACAACTTCGTCTCTTACTTATTTCCCTGGATTGTGCCCTTTTCAAATCGTTCTTCCTCTCCCTCAGTCAACTCTCTTTCTTCATCAATTGTTGCTAATTTTATTTATTTCTAGTTAACACTCTCGTTGATATCATTTGCATTTCTTGAGTTACTTCACCATCTGCTACTGATCTTAATAGATTCTACTCTTTATTTACTTGCTCAACTTGTTGATCCAACTCATACATACTATATGATAATCTAGGCAGAAAGGTTGATCCCAGTTCTCTTACCGGCAGGGCCTCTACATCTAAAAATCTTAGAGGATCTTCTTGAATCAAGGATTCAACTCTATTGATTAATATTACTGGATTCTTAGGCATTTCTCGTAAAGATGATGAAGAAAGAATATTTTTTGAAGATGCTTCCACAATTCCTTCTTTCACACCATTTTCCAATTTTCTTCTTGATTTGGAAGGAGTGACGTTGAGCTCCCTTCTTTCTTACCATCTTTTGCAAAATGGCCATAAGCATCGCATAATTCGCATTTAAAAGGTAAACTTCTCATAGTCTAATTAATTAATTGTTGAAAGTGGCTCATTCAAAAAGTCCTTTTCCCATGCTAACTTCCACACAAATTCTTGCACACTGAAACATTCCTTCTATATATTTTCCCAATTTATTTCTAATATATCTTAAATAATCGTCCCCCAACAGTGTAGAGAAAGGCTAAGCAGTGTTAGCCATACAGACCCATACAGAGATGACAAATGGGATATTTGAGTTTGGATCAAAGTCCATATTCCAACTGTTGAGATGCATTCCTTTGTTGCTAAAGAAATAAGGTCTAGTCCTAAAAATTAAATCTCTGTCCTCTTTAAAGTCAAACATAAAATCATAAAAACCTATGTCACAAAAATAATGAGTCATTATTCCCCGATTTAGGGTTAGCCAATTTTTGACCTTGGTGATGTCCAAATTCCAATGAATTGACCTGTCAATCTTGTTTTTGACATTGCCATTGGCCAATGCCTTTTGTCTATATGCAATGGAAGGCATAACAACTTCTGGGATATCCAAATTTTTAATGAAATGAGTTACGCCCCTATGACCTTATGCTTTTTGCGTGGCTAAAATCAATTTTCGAAAAGGAATTTCATCAAGATCTTGAAGGATATCCATTGAGCTCAGTGTGATTAAAATCCGATGAGTTTTGGCGCGTTCTTGGAGCATTTCTTGAGGGAAAACCCAATTTTAAACAAACACAATTATCATATTATTTAACAAACATACGCACATCATTTGACAATAAAAATACAATCATTATCATATCATCAACAACATCAACCAATACAATCAGTACCTTATCTAATAATCAAAAACATATTATTTCAAAACAATCATTTAAAAATACATTAAAAAAAAACATGTGGACAAAGAAACATATACTTTATAAAATAAAAATAAAAATAATAATAATAATAATAAATTTATATAAATATGAGTTAAATATTACAAACACCATTCTAGATCATCTAACACACACAATCATGCTATTTAACAAACTAAAACACAATCATCATATCATCTAACAGATACAATTACATTATTAAAAACAAAACACGGTCATCGTCGTATCATCTAGCAAACACTATCATCATCTTTAAAAATATATATATAAACAAATAAAAATACACAAAAAACAAACACATACACATTATATAGAAAAATATATAAATGTCAACTTGATCAACAGAATCATGCCATCAGACTAACAAAAACACAACCATCATATAATATAAACAAACAAAAACTCGTTGTCATTTAAAAATACACCACAAATCAACTAAATCCTCTACTTACAAGTTCGTAGAATAAAGCGTGTAAAATTAAAGTTTAAAATATAAAGTGATATGTGAGTAAGAATTGTTAGAATTTATGTTTTTGAAATATAAAAGTAGTGTTTGTGTGAGAGTGTGAGTTAAAATCAATACTTGTGAAATAGCATACCCCATAATTCCACATGGTATTGCGCTAAAGAGAGGGGCACCTAACTCTCTAGGGAATTTGGAGGGGGCTTAATCTCCCTCTTAAAAACTTAAGAAATTGTATTATAATGAGTCTTTGTATGTACTTTTACAAAAACTCGTATCTCATGTTAAAACATTTATATTAATTATATGAGATAATGAGGGACATTAAATATAACCTTTACATATGAAAATAGTAAAATATGCATCATCATCAAAGTTGTTGCATATATCAACCAACAAATAGTTAAAACATCCTTAAAGGAATAAAAAAAAAATGAGTATGAGAGAAACATCTCTATCTAAATATTACCCTAGATGCTAGAAAAATATGAATATAGGATACTAATCATTATTTGTATCTTTTTTTCTCTGCATTGATGTTTTTGAAAATTACACCTGTTAACCGAAAAAATCCCTTACTTAGCTCTACATGGCCTACACCACCCAAGGACACCCATACATGACCCTCATTTCACCCCATTGGAACCCCACACCCTCAAAATGGCTTAAGAATGAGCAAAAGGGCTTAAAAACCCCAAAAAAGAACCTAAATAGTTCTCATGGGGGCTAAAGCCTCCAAAAAAGGGCTAAAACCCCTCAAAGCAGCTAAAAACCCCAGAAGGAGCTAAAGATAGGGCGGAAGGGGCTAAAAGTCCAAAAAAGGGGCTAAAGCTTAAAACCCTAAAAAGCCCCAAAAAAGCTATAAATAGAGGGGTGGGGGTCACTCTCAAAACACTTCTTCCATGCGTACTGTTATGCTGCCCGTGGATGCCTTGAGACCCTTTGTTTCTCAAGCCACCCACACTCCCTCTCCTCCATCTCCCATTGAGCCATAGCTCCGCCATCCAAGAGAGGTGCTTCTTCAAGCCAAGGCATGGTGGCCCAATTCCATCAAAGAGAAGGTATACCAATGTTGTTTCTTGCATTTGCTTTAGTATTTTGTAGTTTTTCCTAACCCATTTTTGTTTGCAGGTTTGTTTCTAACATGTTTTTGTAGGTATTTTGTTTCTAATAGTTGTTTGCAGGTAGCTGGAGTTAAACCCTAATAGTGTTTGCAGAGGGGTTTCTAGCCATTTCCCTTCTTTCTGTTGAAATATTGTAACTTCGAAGAATATTCTATATGTATCTTTTTGTGGTCCCTGATGGTCCTACTGAGAGAACCACTTGTATTACTTTGTACCCCGATGCTTCTAATCGGAAGAACTAATAAGAGTCATGAGGTAGTCCCCTCTAATTGTAAAAGTTGGTCATTAGCACCCCAGTGTGGTTACTTGAGCCTACATGATTAACTCGAGCCTACATGTTGGATTTAATTATTAAAGTGAACAGATGAATATAAATAGAGGTGTGACGCTCCTCATTTGGAACACACACACTCACTTGTGTAGCGCATTAGTGGAGGAGAGAGAAGTAGCTAGAGAAGGAGGAGGATCAGTCTTTGATCAGCCTTTTGGTTTTACCTTTTATCTTTTTGGGGCATCTATATTGAGGAAGCTTTTGCTGGGTTTTTCCCTTTAGGGTTTTCTCAAGATAAATCTTTGTGTTATTTTTGTATAGTTGTGCTTGTCTATCTTTCAGTGATCTTTTGGCTTATGGTTATACTGTTATGATGCTAAATGTTTTAAGATCTGATATAACCATTAAAAATTCAACATGGTATCAGAGCCACCCTGAAAGAAGACATTGTGTAGCTGCAGAAGCCATGGATTCTTACTTTTTGGGTCTCTCTCCATAATCGATCAGAAAAAGAAGGCTAGGCTGACTCTCCATTGAAGTGTGCATCTTTCTGTCGAAGTCGAATTCAATTCCAAGCATTTTCAGTTTTTTATGCAGGAAATTAGGGCTTTCTACAGAAGAGAAATTTTTGAGTGAGCTCGGCATAGGATTTCTCTCCTCATCAAAATCGAAGTTTAGAGACCTGGTTCAAGATTTTTGGTTGGGTGAAACTCCAAGAAAGTCAAACCCTAGTTTGACCCCGAGCTGAAAAAACCCTAAATACTAAAACAGATAAGTTTTGGTACATTTGATATATATCGGGATTGATGACGTCTTAGGAGTTGAAAATTGAATATATCGAAGATAACATTCTTATGTACAATGTGGCCAAAATTCAGCCTCATATTCACTATATTCTGGGAGATATGATCCCTCCAAGTTAGGGTTCCAGCCTCTTCCAGGATTCATCCCTAAACAGGACACTTGGGGAGAATTGCTATATCTTGGGCTACAAAGGTCCAAATTAAATTTCGGAAGATGTTCCAGAAAGGGAACACACTGCACTTTCTGTGGTACCATTTTCAGACTCAGAAGATGAAATAGTGACACATGGCATTCCATAAAACTTCACTATTTTGAACAGTTCTGTAACAGGTCACCTTGGGAAAATGATCATAAGTCCCAATTGGTGAAACCAATTCTGATGAAACCTATGGTGTTGGAACACAAACATGTGAGGCTACCTTAGTACGAAGTTTTAGGCATAGAGGAGTAGTAATTTTAGAGATATTATAGAAATGATAGAAGATAATTCTGCTGAAGAAGTTGGTAAACTAGGACTTCCTGTTTCGAGAGCTTCCCTCCACTGTTTTCAGAAAAGGAGTACATTGGACAACTCACCTTGAAGAAATATATATTTCTATCCAATCAGATCTGAAAGATTCCAAGTTTTGAAAATTAGGGTTTCTCTGACAAACCCTAGATCAGCCAACTCTGGAACTAGGACGGACACCTCAAATCAGTAAGATCTAATCTTTTGCTATTTCCATTTGAGGTTCTCATCAGCTTGATGATAAGCTTGGTGAATTTGACAACTTCCAAGCATGGAGGTATTTGATCTCTCTGAAGAAAATGAATTGGACACCTACATGAGTAGATAGGTAGGCTAGTTCCAAAGGGAGATGAGGCTTAAAGCCTTACACCAGAAGAACTTGGTCAAGGCCAAGAAGATCATTGTTGATTCAGTCACAGATCAACTTGTACCACAAGTGTATTCCATAAAGACACCGAAAGAGATATTTGATTCCTTTACCAAGCTATTTGAAGAAGAAGAAGATGGGAGCAACTGAAGATCAAGCGCTCACGATTCAAAGAATATCCCTCAAGTAATGAGTAATATGAAGGTCACAATTCTTGAAGAACCCCTTATCCATCTTAGCATTTGGATAAGAAATGATGATGTCATGAATGAAGAAGATGATGAAGTAGAAGGATCAAGAAGGAGTCTACCCACGAAACGAATAAAAGATAAGTATTCAATTGTCATTTCATGATATTGTTTTGTTATGCATTTGATTATATTCAGTTGATGTGTTATGCATGATAGATTGTTTGCATTAATGACAGTATACTACTAATATGCATGTGATGGGTAAGTAGCTCATGGTACTATACAACTCTCCATTGCTACTTATCTAGAATGAAACCTCGTTGTTGACATATTGGATTAGTGAACAATCTCAATCATGTCATGGTAGATATGGAAGGCATCTAGTAAGTTTCTGTGAGATATGGATGAATGTTGTATTGGCTAAACAGTTGCATGATGCATAAGAATTTGTCGTTATGCATATGCTTGATGAAATAGTTCTAACCATGCAACTCATACATTTGAATTGTAGGAAAGGTCCTGTACAACCTCCTACAATAAAATAAGGATGAGACTTGTTCCGAAGAACAATTGATGACAATTCAAGATTCACTCCAATAAACATGAATCTGAAGCTCCCAGTGTCAGAGACACCATGACAAAAGAAAGAGCTTCAGAGAGCGGCAGATCCACCTCGAAGGATGAAGACCACCATGGGTACAAGAGATAACTCAAGATGAAGAAAATAATGGCAAGACTTCCAAACCAAAGTAAGAGGCCTCGGACACACTCTAGTTGTGTAACATAGTTGGGTGACATCATTGATGCTAACCTTTCCAACTATGAAAGAAGCTATGATCAAAGAGTAACAGTTGATCATGGGGAATGATGTATACGATATGGTTTCGAGACATAAAGAGAAGTACGTAGTATCTTCCATATGGATCTACAAGAACAAGTGTACAAAGCAAGGTTCATGATTTGCCTCAAAAAGAATAGACTATGACATAACATACTCTATTGACCAGTATATATTAAGAATAGAGCCACCTTTACAGAATGAAGAGGGAAGATGATACTCCACTTCAGGGACAGTGACTACAGAAGATGTCTGAGTTCGACATGGTACAACATGATGGACAACTTCCTGATCAATCGAGACTTTACCAAGAGTAAAGTGGGTTCCAACCTTCAAGGTTGAATGCAGAAGACTAGGATATGTTGATGACCTGTCAAAATGAACTCATGGAAGATGTTATGATGAAATAATACTAGAATGATGTTTGGGATATAGTACTCAAACTAGAAAGCAAGAATGTGGTATCTTCCAAATGGATTTGCAAGATAAAATATGTTGCTAATAAAAGTAAGGAAAGACTTGTGGCTAGAGGTTTCTATAAGAAAGAGGGAATTAGTTCTAAAAAGACACTTACTCCATAAAGCAAGGTACACTTCCTTCAGAACTAGCATGGTAGTTGCTTTCATGATGAAGTAAAGACAAACCTTCCTTAATGGTATGATTGGGGAAGAGTTTTACATCGAATAGTCACAAGGATTTGAAGTTGAAGACATATGGACTCACGTATGCAAGTTGAAGAAGGCCCTCTATGGCCTGAAGCAAGCTCCCAAAGCTTAGTATGGAAGGATAGATAGTTTCCTAACAAAATTTGATCCTAACCTTTACTTCAAGGTTATAGAAGATGAAGATGTCATACTATTACTTTATGTGGATGATCTATTCCTGACAGGGAATGAGAAACAAGAATGTAGATTGCAAGAAGAAGCTCGCTGAAGAATTTTAGATGAAAGACCTTGGTCTAATGCTTTATTTCCTAGGTCTAGAAATATGAAGAAATATTTCTCAATCAGGGAAAGTATGCAGTGCAAGTTTTGAAAAAGATTTGATATGTTTGAATGAAAAGCCATGGCCACACCCATGGATTCCAACCTAAAGTTGTTAGCTGATGACTCATCAGAGTTAGTGGATGTGATTCAATATAGACAGATTATTGGGTCGTTGATGTATCTAACAAATACCAAACCAGACATTTGTTTTGCTGTGAACACCTTGAGTCAATATCTAGTTCAACCTAGACGTGTTCACCTGATAGATGCAAAACATGTGATGAGATATCTGAAAGGGACTATAGACTTTGATTTATACTATGATGGAAACCATGATTACAGATTGTATGGCTATACAGATGCAAATTGGGCTGGAAGTGTCTCAGACAGAATAAGCACATCAGGTGCATGTTATTATCTGGGATCTGCTATGAGTTCATGGCTTAGCAGGAAACAGTCTAGTGTTTCTCTTAGCACGGCTGAAGCAAAATACATGGCAGATTGCTCTGCTAAGTTGTGAATTCATATGGCTTCAGAAGATGATATCAGGTCTCGATGACTTGAATATGGATACTACAATGATTCTATGTGATAATTAGAGTTGTGATGACAGAGAACCCTGTGTTCCGTCGTAACACATAGAAATCTGGTATTTCTACATACGAGATAAGATGCAGATGATGATGTTTCAGTATTCCCATACTGAAGATATAGATGATGTTTCAGTATTTACATACTGTAGATGCAGATGATGGTGATTCAGTATTTCTATACTGAATATAGAGATGATGATGTGTTACGGAGAGAAATTCCTATGGCTTGGGGTACCACAACAGACAACTTGACTCCAGAAATCAATCATTTCCAATATGCAATAGAAATTAAACATCTAACACTAAAGGATCAGACCTCATACCTTATTCCGGACGGTTGAAGTAGATCCCCGTTGAGCTTTCCAATCTTCAGCTTGAATTGATCTGTTACTTCCTCAACAACAAGTAAACAATACAAGCATTCTATATATCATGGTGTTAGATCTGTTCTAGCATATATAATCAATATTGTAAAATCATTTGACATAATCCAATGGAGAACATATTCATTCAAACACACATTATTGGACAAGAAAAGATATTTCTATTAATATAAATCAGAGATTACAAGATACAACCTCTGATGGAACGTCTGCGAACTGGAGAAACTAAATCCCCCACTTGGGCCTCCACCACTTCAATCTTCCATCTCTCGATAGCAAGCTCACAAGCAAAAGGCAAGCTTGGGAAGAACACAAAAGTGCTCCAAGGGACAAAGGGATGCAGACTCAAGCATAAGTTCCGGCAACAATGGACTATAGTTTCGTTGCTCTCAATTCTCTCTTATGCCTTCAATGTACCAAGGGGTTCCTTATATATCTTTTCAAAGGGGTAATGAAAGGTCGAATCCGAGTAATCTCAAGGCATA
This sequence comes from Pseudotsuga menziesii, assembly GCA_001517045.1. Lineage (NCBI taxonomy): Eukaryota > Viridiplantae > Streptophyta > Pinopsida > Pinales > Pinaceae > Pseudotsuga > Pseudotsuga menziesii. The sequence goes on from LPNX010055498.1 coordinate 88,170, forward strand.
TGGAAGGCCAAGAGTCAAATGAGTTGGATCCATGTCAAGGAAAACTCCAAAAGGATTTGGATTATGCACACATCCCGATGTACACAGTTTTAGTGGTCAAACCCGCGTATGTACATGCTTACAGGTTTAAAAGTCACGTATATAATTTGTCATGTGTTTTTAGGGATGATCAAGGAAACATCAAAGGACAAAAAGTGGTCCATAGGTTCTAAGGAGTCTGCAGCGAGACAGGGGAAGGCCATACAAAGCGTGATTCACCTAGAGTGGTGAAATCTGCTATAACAGATGCCCCCTAATGTGTGAGGTCAGAGGGATCATACGATGGCTGAAATACATTATAAGTCCATCCCAGAAGTGGAGTGATGAAGGATCCCAAATGGAAGACCATCCACCCAATCAACATAGTACAATAATACAACTCTCCATATAACTGCAAATACATATAGCAGTCCCGGATACATAAGAGTACAATGGCCATGAATAGGCATGATACATGATATCACATATGTGGTCATCACCACATACAATATAGATAGATCAGAATCTCCATGATGAAGATATACAAAGGACCATGATCTCCAAAATGGCTGAAAATGTCTGACATATACTGGAATCAAGTCACGAGAGCTGAAGTCTCATGAACACTAGCACGATCAAGGAGGTAGCATATAAGAGATGCCACCAATCTAGAAATTCTTCTACACAAACCGCTACGAGTACATGTCCTACTGTGCGAATAGAGGTGTCGAGGTCGAACATAGTAGTCCATTGTCTGATTATCGGTCATTAATGTATACCGTTAACAGACGCGAGATCACCCACCGATAATGAAAATGGGAATCAAGGTACTAGAGTGCAAACTAACAAGTGTGAATAAATGTGTTGAGGTCGAACACTTGAAAGGATCCATTGATCAGGGGACATTGATGTATTCCCAAGAAACTGTCGATGGCGAGAGAACCCGCCACTGATGACTGCAAGTCTCGAGGCACTCAAAATGACTCTAGACTCCAATCCCAGAATAAATGATCTGAAGTCGATGAGATGAAATCCGCTGGAAGGAGGGAATTAAGGCATCCCTCATCATCCAACACGAGGTACTCAACAAAGCTGTATAATGTGGAAGGACTCGATCATAAAGTGCACGAACCAGTAACTGTACCAGGAATGACCGACATGTAAAGTCAAGATAACTGAGGAATGGTCGACTCAGGTTTCAACTTCCTTCAAACAAGAGCATAATGGCATATGGTGACTGAATGAAGGAAAAATAGACTCGATATACAAACTGGGACATCTCTGTGACACAGGAGGCATCAACAGAGGCTCCATAGGGATTGGAAGCTTAACCAGTCGGTGGAGATAAACTGAGATAAACGAGTACAGCTCCTAAAGTCAAACTATAACCCAACCAATGGATGTGATATACAGTGCTTTGTTCAAAGGTGACACGACTCGATAGCTGCCAAAGATAACATCTTTCCTTGTCCAGCTTTTTGGTTTTTTGGTTTTTTTTGGACTTTTTTAGTTATTTGAAAAGCTTGAAAAAAGAATAAACTAGATTTATAGTTACAAACTAGGAGGAGACCAGTGTCATAAGGGCAAACAAACTAGTTCCAAGCAGTGGAACATACCTATGCTCAATGCAAGGATACATGTGTAGGATATTGACACTTGGGGGAAAATCCCCTCCCGGTAAAAAGACAATCAAGCTGTGAAGGATATAAAAAATGGCTCTGCATGGCTAGATATGAGACAAGCTTGGGCTATATGGCTGAAATGCAATGTCAGGGGAGCCGGCATAAAGCTCAATAAGGCAGGAAAAGCTCATGATAATGCATTCACAACTTGACATGAGGGAGTCCTGAGGGAAATAGGCCAGCATAAGATCAAGAGGAGTATAAGGCTCTTGCGAAATGTCATGGCAATACTATACAATGGACTCCCAGACCTAAGAGAGGACTCACAACATGGGTACCAAATGAAAAGGGGAGTTAACTAGGACACCCATGTATAGGAAAGCTCTACCATTCACATAGTACCACTTCTAACAGCAGCATGAAGGTTTCGTGATACCATGGAATGGGTTCGTACCTAAGGTTAAGATGGAACGGTCATAAGGCAATGCATAAGTGGAAGCGGATGTGAAATCCTAACCTATATGCCAGTTCAGACATAATTCCTGTGATAGGCATGAACGGGTCAAAACCTCGGAGAGAGTGTACAAAAAGTGGACCCTACATGACAACCATATTAGTCCAAAACAACCCAAAATAGTCAATAAAGAATCCAAACTATAGGATATAGGGAGGAATGATCATGACAACAGCACCCAAAGGAAACAATGCGGTGAACGATGAGACATAAAAAGGAAACTAAGGTGTAGACCCAACGTTCACGCATACACTACCACCCCAGTGTGGGTGACCACTGGTGTAAAGACCGAGCGGAGGGAAAAAATCCTCCACAAATGGAGTAGAGGATGGAAGATGACCATTCCCAAATCTATGAGAATGGTAAGGGGTTGTGATGCCCCCAAGTCTGACACCAGGGTCCGTACTAGGACCAAGACGGGTGATAGGATACCACGCATGCCAAAAATAAAAGGACCTGAACTCAAGAGAGCATAAATATATTCAAGTAACCACGATCCCAAAGGCCAACTAGCGCACAAAGAGCACACTCCTAAGAAAATCTACATCCAAAATACAAGCAAACCAAGAGGAGGATATGTGAGTTCCCGAATACAGCAAGTATGTCTCGCCTAGGAGAGGCTTGAAACTCCCATACACTACAAGCGGAGGTGCGTAAACAATTATAGTGGCCCTCAGTTTCAATGCATATAGCAACTGTGCTGTCCGACCTCTACCTGACCGGGACACCTGCAGAATAACCCTTGTAGAGTACCCGCTCGATAACCTAGGTAAGGCAACTAAGGTCACCTCAATATAATCAATGCTTAGACGGACAATCGCAGGCGGGATTGACCGTATGGGCAGGTTAGCAAAGCCCGAAACTCTCGAAAGAGCCCCCATATACAAATACAATCCTGGAAATATCTCCGGTGCTACTCAGTTATGACTAGGGGTCATCCCAATCAATAACCGCTCACACTGCCTCGTGCTTAACTCCCTTTTGAGAGGAGGATCCTGGGAAACACTATTTATATCAAGGATTTCACACACTCACCTGGACAGACACCTAGATGTTGTTGTTTAGTGATCTTGGAGAATTGACTTACAATGAACTATTCCAAGATCCTAAAACCTAAGCTTGTTGGTGCACCCTAGAAAAGAAAAGAGTGTAATTCATTTTATTTAGCGTTGATTTTAATTGGCTGTAATTACTCAAAGGGAAATGGGCGTGCAACTAGTGAAGTTATGACTTAGCAGTGAAGTAAATATGCACACCATAAAAAACAATGCTAAGTGCAATCTTTGTCAAATGAAAAATAGGGTATGCCACTACATGAGATGCATAAATATATATTCCTTTCCGAATGTCAATGCAATCCTTCCTATATGAAAGCCTAAAAACAACTCTCATCCAACCAATCCAATGCAAGTACCTCCTCAAATCCATATGCAAGATGCAACTAAGAGTGCAACTACTTTGTATTTTTCAATATAAAAGAATGAAAAATGCAATCAAAGTCATCTAAAACTCTCGGTCTCTGTAGCAAGTATAAAAGACAAGCCCAGCAAGACACCGAATGCACTAATGGAAAAACAAAAAGGATAAATGACTAAAACTACTTTCAAAGAAAAATCAATGAAAATGCGGTCTCTGGTCACAAAAGAAGCATCCAACAGACAACAACAAACCCAAGAAAGACCCAACCACACTCACAACCCACCCAACAACTTCCCACAACATCAAACTCACCAAAAGGGAGGATGTACGCGACTGTTTAAAGAAAAACTGCATATATACGCAACTTTTGGCCAAAAACCTGAGTGTATACGCGGATTTTGGCCAAAAACCTGCATGTATACGCGACTTTTGGCCAAAAATCTATGTATGTACACGACTTTTGGCCAAAAACCTGCGTATACAGAGAAGGCAGTGGTAAAAAGTAGGCCAAGGGTCAAACCAATAAAGGGGAGTGTCAATGGATGAACATACTATAACATGCAACATAGAAACAGGGAGAAATAGAGAGCAAGTCAAGAATATCAAGCCCATTATGCCCCCAACCCCAAAGAAAAACAAGGAACATCCCCAGCGGGGTCACCAATTCTGTTACCGAGAGAAATTCCTATGGCTTGGGGTACCACAACAGACAGCTTGACTCCAAAAATCAATCCTTTCCAATATGCAATAGAAATTAAACGTCTAACACTAAAGGATCAGACCTCGTACCTTATTTCGGATGGTTTAAGTAGATCCCCGTTGAGCTTTCCAATCTTCAGATTAAATTGATCTGTTACTTCCTCAACAACATGTAAACAATACAAGCATTCTATATATCATGGTGTTAGATCTATTCTAGTGTATATAATCAATAATGTAAAAGCATTTGACATAATCCAATGGAGAACATATTCATTCAAACACACATTATTGGACAAGAAAAGATATATCTATTAATATAAATCAGAGATTACAAGATACAACCTCTGACAGCACGTCTGCGAACCGGAGAAACTGAATCCCCAACTTGGGCCTCCACCACTTCAATCCTCCATCTCTCGATAGCAAGCTCACAAGCAAAAGGCAAGCTTGGGAAGAACACAAAAGTGCTCCAAGGGACAAAGGGATGCAGACTCAAGCATAAGTTCCTCCAACAACGGACTATAGTTTCGTTGCTCTCAATTCTCTCTTATGCCTTCAATGTACCAAGGGGTTCCTTATATAGCTTTTCAAAGGGGTAATGAAAGGTCGAATCCGAGTGATCTCAAGGCATATGGAAGGCCAGGAGTCAAATGAGTCAGATCCATGTCAAGGAAAACTCCAAAAGGATTTGGATTATGCACACATCCTGATGTACGCGGTTTTAGTGGTCAAACCCGCGTATGTATGCGCTTATAGGTTTAAAATTCGCGTATAGCCTTTTTCATGTGTTTTTAGGGATGATCAAGGAAACATCAAAGGACAAAAAGTGGTCCATAAGGTCTAAGGAGTCCACAGTGGGACAGGGGAAGGCCATACAAATTGTGATTCATCTAGAGTGGTGAAATCCGCTATAACATGATGCTTTCAGTATTTCTGTACTGAAGATATAGATAACGATGCTTTCAGTATTCACATACTGGAGATACAGATGGTGATAGTTCAGTATTCACATACTGAAGATGTAGATGATGATGGTTTAGATGATGATGTGTTGACAAAGCCTCTATCCCGAGTAAAGTTCGAACACTTTCGAGGCAAGCTTGGTGTTGTTCAAAAAGACCCTCCCCGAAAGGGGGAGTAGTGATGTTGCAGTGGGATTGTATCATCCCTGGGCACTTGCTCTAAAGTGATCTGGGGACCTCGGTCCTCGAGAATGAAGAGGGATTGTATCATCTCGAGACATATGTCCAGAAGTGATCTAGTGACCTCGGTCCTAGAGAATGAAGAGGGATTGTATCATCCCAGGACATATGTCCAGAAGTGATCCGGTGACCTCGGTCATCAAGAATGTGGCAGGATTGTATCATCCTTGAACTTCGGTTCAGAACGGATCCAGTGAACTTCGGTCATTAAGAAGGTGGCAGGATTGTATCATCCTTGAACTTTGGTTCAAAATGGATCTGATTAACTTCGATCATCGAGAAGGTGGTAGGATTGTATCATCCTTGAACTTCGGTTTAGAACGGATCCGGTCAACTTCGATCCTCGAGAAGGTGGCAGGATTTTATCATCCTTGAACTTCGATTTAGAATGGATCCGGTGAACTTCGGTCATCAAGAAGGTGGTAGGATTGTATCATCCTTGAACTTAGGTTCAGAACGGATCCAGTGAACTTCGGTCATCAAGAAGGTGGCAGGATTGTATCATCCTTGAACTTCAGTTCAAAATGGATCCAGTGAACTTCGGTCATCGAGAAGGTGGCAGGATTGCATCATCCTTAAACTTTGGTTCAGAACGGATCCGGTGACTTTGGTCATCAAGAAGGTGGTAGGATTGCATCATCCTTGGACTTAGTACTAAAGTGATAGGGACTAGTTATCCCGTAATCAATCCAGTGACTTCGGTTGTCGAGAATGTGGTAGGATTGCATCATCCCTGGACTTTAAGTCCAAAAGAGATCCAAAGACTTCTTTGTCTTTATACTGCGGTTTGCAGGTTGTTACTGATGATGATGATGTTTCTGATCAAAAGATCAGAGTGTGATGATGATGATGTTTTTGATCAAAAGATCAGAGTGTGATGATGATAATGTTTCTAATCAAAATATCAGAGTGTGATGATGATGATGTTTCTGATCAAAAGATCACAGTGTGATGATGATGATGTTGCTGCTGATCGAAAGATCAAAGTGTTGAAGATGTTGCTAATCGAAAGTTCAAAGTGCTGAAGATGTTGCTGTTGATCGAAAGGTCAAAGTGTTGAAGATGTTGCTGATCGAAAGGTCAAAGTGCTGAAGATGTTATTGCTGATCGAAAGGTCAAAGTGCTGAAGATGTTGGTGATCGAAAGGTCAAAGTGTTGAAGAAGTTGATGCTGATCGAAAGGTCAAAGAGTTGCTGTCGTGAAATATTGAAGATGAAGACTATATGATGTTGAAAAGCTTCCAATGATTTATACATGTGTTACCTTGATGATGTTGATGATGTCCTCTATCTCTCTCCTACTATTTTTGTTGTTGATGTTGTTGTAGAATACCCTTCTCGTTAAGGGGGAGTGTTGAAATATTGTAACTTTGAAGAAAATTCTATATGTATCTTTTTGTGGTCCCGGATGGTCCTATCGGGAGAACCACTTGTATTAATTTGTACCCCGATGCTTCTAATCGGAATAACTAATAAGAGTCATGAGGTAGTCCCCTCTAATTGTAAAGGTGGGTCATTAGCACCTCGGTGTGGTTACTTGAGCCTACATGATTAACTTGATCCTAAATGTCATATTTAATTATTAAAGTAAATGGATGAATATAAATAGAGGTGTGGCGCTCCTCATTTGGAACACACACACTCACTTGTGTACCGCATTAGTGGAGGAGAGAGAAGTAGCTGGAGAAGGAGGAGGATCAGTCTTTGATTAGCCTTTTGGTTTTACCTTTTAGCTTTTTGGGGCATCTATATTGAGGAAGCTTTTGCTGGGTTTTTCCCTTTAGGGTTTTCCCAGGATAAATATTTGTGTTCTTTTTGTATGGTTGTGCTTTTCTATCTTTCAGTGATCTTTTGGCTTATGGTTATACTATTATGATGCTAAAAGTTTTAAGATCTAATATAACCATTAAAAATTCAACACTTTTTGTTCTATTTTGCTTTCCATCCATTTTTCTTGCATTTTACCACCAGAATCCTATCCTTTCGTCCTATAGACGTAAGGTAGCCATTCCTACCCTATAGCAAGGCAGAAATCCCTGCTACAGAATTGGCAACCATACCAGGTCAATCCCACAGGACCCCTAGGTTTTTTTTTTATTTCAAGTTTCAGTTTAGTTTTTAACCCTAAGTTAATTTTTCTATGAAATCTAGTTTAAAATCCTGTTTATTTATAGTTTATGTTACTGTTGAGCCTCCACAAGGCAAATCCGAGTCCATTTAGCCATAGTACAAGTTATTATCGGCCAGATCTGACTCAGGATAAAAAAAAACTCACCTTCCGGAGGAGGTTGCACTTATCAAGCCTAAACAGGGGACCAATCCCTAGGTTTTTTTTTTTAATTTCAAGTTTCAGTTTAGTTTTTAACCCTAAGTTAATTTTTCTATGAAATCTAGCTTAAAATCCTGTTTATTTACAGTTTATGTTACTGTTGAGCCTCCACAAGGCAAATCCGAGTCCATTTATCCATAGTATAGGTTATTATCGGCCGGATCTGACTCAGGATAAAAAAAAACTCACCTTCCGGAGGAGGTTTCACTTATCAAGCCTAAACAGGGGACCAGGTTGCTCATTTGGGCCTCACAGGTGTGACCAAGTCACCCTTTTTCCCCTGAAAGGTATGACCCCCTTCAAAAAGACAGACCGCTTCTATATGCAAAATATGAGCGACCCCCTCGCTTGTTTCTAGAAAAATTTGGTGACCCCCTCGCCACATTTGATCTGAAACATGCGATCTATCACTCAGAAGTGAGTTTTTAATAACTTAGGACTATCAATGAGGCTCAGCCACCTCTGTCCAACACAATTGTTTCATTTCTGTTTCAGCTTATGTTAATGACAATTTCCTATACAAAACAAAGTGTAAATTAAAAAATTTTGGGTTAATAGAATATAGCTTAACTAAGACTTACCTAAAATCAACAATCTTGCTTACCCTTCCTCCTCTACCCAATCATCACCCTTCGGGCTAGCCTAGGATAAGACGAAGGGAACAACTCATATAGTAATATGCCCTTCACCCAAAATTGTTCAAAACCACTAAAAATGGGTGACTTGGAAGGTAGACGGGGTAGAGAAGGAGGTCTTCTCACGGCACTAAGCGTCCTCCCTGTTGACCAACCTTGCATCCAGGAGGTGACCTGTGGATCTACAGACGGGCTTAGTCCCATTGTGTTGAGAGCCCAACACCTTCTCCTGGTTGAAGAAGAATATAGGTGTACGGTAGTCACCTAGTTAGGCTATCACAATTCAGGGTAAAAAATCATATATGTCTACAAAATTTATGTTTATTTACTGCTTTCAACCACAATATGATGAACTCTATAGAATATTCATAAACCATTTGCATCCACCAAATAACAGAAAAATAGAAAGACATACACACCATACCACCTAAATCAACCCAACTCAGTTCATGACGCTGAGAGAGCCACTAAAATTTACAAATTTACACTAAGTCAAAAATCAACAATCTTTGAGGACATAAGTCCCTCACTGCCTTAACCGTGGGAAGTACTTGGGCTCATCCCAGAAATGCATTATGAGGAGTACCACGGGAACCCCAAAGTAGTTTGCCACTAAGAGGAATTGCCAAGCAAAATGGGCAATGACCCCCGCCGATTGAGTAGAACGCCTGTGAGGAAAAAGCCAAGCATTGTCTTCTGGAAGTCTTGGTGACTGAGTGACCACCTGCAGCCAATAGGAAGCCATTTGAAACTGGGGTCCAAAAAATCATTTCCACCAGTTTGATACACAAATCTAACACAATTGATCCCTCACGCTCTTCCTCATGCCTAAGAGGAAAACCACCACAATTCAGGTCATTTAACCGACATCATTGAGACCAGCCTCTAATTCAGATTCAGACCCATATCAGTCTGAACCAGATCTGCACACTACACCATCAAGCCCCATGGATGGTGCAAACCTGGATCCATTTTTTGGCATAGCCATAGCTAGTGGACCCATGTCCATAGCACAAACTATCACCAACAACCCTGCAGGTGGCCCCAGCACGGTCATGCAAACCGCCATCAGTCAACTACCACCACCCACAGTGACTAGCTAAGCTGTCCCACTTGTAACACTTGGGAGCAGTGGAACTTCCACATACACCACCCCTCCTATCACACATGGGGGCAGTGGCCCTTCCACCCACACTGTCCCTCCCACCACACTTGGCACCACAAGTACCCCCAGCTATGTAGGTGCATTATGCACCTACAAACCCCACCACCATTGCTTCCCCATATCACATCAACCTGGGGTCAAACCTGCCTTTCATGGCTCATCTCAACTTGCCTGATTTGGCTCGGTTAACAAATGACCCCTTCCACCATCAAAAGTTTTGGCCTCCCGTGCCAACCAAACTTCCCTTAGATATTCCCAAGTTTGAAGGGAAGGCAGGGGAGTGTCCCCAAAACCACATCATGACATTTCATCTATGGTGCTCATCAAATAGCATCGTAGATGATTCGATCAGGCTAAGGCTATTCCAATGCACCCTCATAGGTGCCACAACCAAGTGGTACATTGAGCTACCACAAGCCAAGTACCCAGATTTCAACTCCCTGGCTTTCGTGTTCCTGCAATATTCCCAACTCCCCATCAGATATGACGAAGGGGTGGAGATCTTGTTATCTTGCCACTAGAACACTGTGACCCACATAACCAACCACATCCATGAGTGGCGGCAACGCCATAGTTTGTGTAAGATCTGTTGCCACCTTTCACACACCTAGGTCACGCGGCAGAAATCTTCAACCCACTTGGTGTGTCCTTGGGGGCAAGTCTTGAGTCAAGGCTGTCACCTTGTTCTTGACTCCTTCGTTTAGGCTCAACTCCTAACGAAGCCAAGGGGGGTAGACCCTATTAAGTTACTAAGGATAAATACTTAGTGTTGTGATGTTAAACTGAATGATTTACTTAGGAGTTTGAGATTTAACTATAGATGATCAAAGATGGCAAGATACAAAAGATGAACACACGAAAGCACAATGCTGAGACACAATATATATATAAAACAAGAGAATAACCAGTGCCTTCGAATGGAGTCAAAAAATAGAAACAATGTACTTTCATGTGCTTGGAGTGAGTGTTTTGCGATTGCCTCTTGGTATGTTTTAAGTTAAAATTGAAGTGTGAGTTGATTAAAATTAGGAAAAGGGGGGACTCCAGATATACCCTAGAGTACTTGGAGTATGTCCAAAACTAAACCTTCATGGCTACTCGCAAGGAATATGTGGGCTGAAATGGAGTCTCTGGGGCTATTGTTCATAACGCACCCATTAGGGTGTGACAGAGATCGACGCCCCGAGGTCACTTTTCAGAAGTTCCCGCTTCCTTTGGGTATTTTTCCATCGTGATGGTTCGATCTAGGTGTTGGATTTTCACCTGTTGGTTTGTTAATTTGGGAGACAAAGTCCTAATTATACTAGTCACTCAAGTGCTTTTGATACAGCTTGATTGATCGGATGAACCACAACCAAGTGCAGAGCATACACACTGGAGTCTTGTCAATTTTAATAAGTTTTAAACTGGGTGTTCTTGTTTAAAAGAAAACCCTCCAGGAACCTCTTTCAAACCAAGTGGATCTCAATCAGGGAATCAAGGAGGGGTTAATTTTATAATAGCTGAAAAACAAATGATCAAAAGAAAACAGATACACAATTCTAGTTTTCTAATTAGTACTACCACGAATCTCTTTCCCCTTTCGGGTCAATCGGTAAGTCGAGGGGTAAGTATTAAGATTACTTTGAAATATAAAGTATGGAATATGAAATTAATAATAAAATAAATTATACTACCCTGCATATTAGATCAATACTAGTTTGAAAAGAAATGAGCAAAGAGAAACAAAAAGGACACCGATGCAAATCCCCCCAAGGGGGATGGGGAATGGGCTCGAAAGAGCCTATTCAAAAATAATTTTATTAACAGCGGTTACAATATCAGAGAACTGATATAATTCCTCTTTTTCCTTATATGTATTGAAATCAAGAGATTACAAGGTGCAAAAATCAAAGGTTCTAGTCAAATGGGAGACCCCTGGGGGGATTTGAATGCTCCCAAGGCCACTTCCGAACAGTAGCTTCCTTTCTTTTCTGTCAAACCTGCTAAAAACCAGCAAGCATATCAGAATTAAATATTCCCAAAATCACTTTAAGAGTACCTTTGGATCAGCCTACCTTAACTCAAAAAAGATGAACTTAAAACTAGCTAAACAGGTGACAAAGGGACCAAGGAAAGCAAGATTTCCTTGGGATATTGGCTTGTTGTTTGTGCAGACAATGAAATATGCACTGATATTGCAGAATATTAAATTTTATCATACAGCAAATGAAACTACCATAATAGCAAGCTACGAATTTTCACTAAAATGCTTGCGAAAATATGGTAATTTTAGCTAGATCTCTTAAAATTGAACTTTATGTGCAAAACAAAATGAAGATCTAGAATATGAGTTTCAAGAGGATAGATATATGTTGAAATTAATTTTAAGATGATAGATCTAAACCAAAAAAAAGCTATGAAAAGGTAATCGGGTGAAGAGTTGATCTTGAGGGAGGAAGAGGAGGAGAGAAATGCCGGTTTCCTTGAAGATCCACAGTGGAGATTTCAGGTGGAATGTCGAGGGACTATGCCTTTGGAAGGTTTGAAGAGAGTGAAGAAGCAAAATAGATCAGCGTCCTCTCCAATGTAGGAACCTGCAGCTCAGCTGAAATCAAAGAACTTGCCAAGAAACTTGTGAGATCCGATTAGTACATACACAGAGATTGAAAATAACATGCATATAAGCTTATAGGACATGTTGAATATAGATCTCTAAACATGCATCAAAAGAAGGAGATGGTCAATAAACTTATTGAAAATCACCTTTCCTATCAATATTATAATAAGCCTATTATCAATCTTGACAACAGATCTACAAGCAATTAGCAAAAAATGAATACAGATACAGGTTACCTCAGTAAAATAATGGCAATAATCTTCCACACATGTAATGGCACAACATCGTCTAGCCTCCAAAGCTTTTATTTATTTCAAATGAAGAATTAAAACAGTACAATAGTAGCAGCACCTCAATCCCAGTTCTAACTCTTGGAAGAGGAGGCTTATGCTTGGATATATACAAAAACAAGGAGATCCAGCCTAGGGGGGGCGCAAATTGCAAGGAGATATACCAAATATGTTGATGGAGAGTCCATCAATGCCTTATCTGTGTCTAACTGAGCCATATCTGAGTCTCACTGAGTGCAATTTTCAATCGGAGAGCTGATCTGAATGCCACCTCAACCTATTGACTGAAGCATCCACCAAAAATCATCTAGATGAGCCAAAATGTGTTGAGGAGAGAGGGAGGGAGAAATTCCCCATAAAGGATGCTGAAGATCAACTCTGGATCTGATTTGATCACCTCCTTCAGTCAAGGATTTGTCAGATATGACTGATTTCAATCAAATCGGCTGAGAATCCACTGATCTATGATTTTGGATTTGCTCCATTATTCATCAATTTATTAATTAAAATAATCAATAATTGATTTTTGGGGCTTTCTGACCTGAGTGATAGAAAATCACTCAAAACTAGGAAATAGTGGGTCCATGGGTTTACATGGTGCTCTTAGCTTGAAAATGAGCACCTACATGACTGAAACTGATTATTTGGCCCACTTTTATTACAAAATCAATTTTTCCAATTAAACTATTAAAAAATAGCCTAAGTTTTGGAAAAGTTAAATTTTAATAAAAAAACACTGAAAATATTAAAAAAATTGAAAAATTGAAAAAAACTAGGGGGACTTAGACATGTTCATATGACTCGACCATGATGTCTAGCATGTTTATACATTGACACATAGACTCTAATAACCTCAATAGGCCTAAATTCCAAGCCGACCACCCCAACTTTGGAGGTATGGAGTGAAAAACTCAGAAATTATCAGTGGTTTATTCAACAACCAATAATAACCAAGGAAAAAACACCCTGGGTTGATGGGATTGATAAATAAATTCTAAGAGACCGAGTCATTTACAGACACTATCATGCTAGAACATTTATTACAATTCCCCCATGGGGTATGAACATGTGATATAGTACAACAAGCACTTCCCAGAAGTACTTCCAAAGGTCTTCTGAAGTCCGAACAAATTATCCTTGTCCGGGTCACCAGGCTCACTTGATAAAAAACCACTAAGTACAACTTAGGTGGTAACAAGATCCACCTCGATGACAAGATATTCCTAGATTGGTTCCTCAAGACCTTGCTCCCACCCATAGCAAAGGATGTCACATCAGAACGTCCCCAATCCGAAGAAGAAGCCATCTTGAAAGCCCAGCAATTCGATTTGATTTATGCACAGTCTGGGTACCTTTACACTGTCATTCTAGATGCTCCCCGTGCGGGTACCTCCTACCGGGATGCACCGGGGGCATTCCATGTTGCAGATGGCATCATAGGCTCAGTCTCCCACCAACCATAGCACCGTCCAACACCACCTGCAGTACCACCACAACCGAGCAACACTACTAGTGTTTCCTACCAAAACCAAACTCCGGACTATGCAAGAATGGTGTCCCAGTCCAAAGCCATGACTTCTTACGCACAACCTGCGCCACCACAGCAGGATCAGGCCTTGGCTTGGCCAACACAGCAATACGCGAGGCAAATGCCCACATTTGTGGCATCGCCACCCACCCAAATCTACTATGCACAACCAGTGCAAGCGGTTCAAGCCCCCGCCCCTGCTCCACCTGCTCCGTTGGGACAGGTGTTTGCACAACAAAACCGTCCCAACCATCCAGTCCCTAATAACCAACAAGGGAAAGCCAGAAACAACCAACCCCGAAACCAAGCTAATAATCAACCCCAGGGAGGTGGTCAGCAACCAAACCCTCCCAACAATGCGGCCGCTAATCGGCTAGCCCAAAATCCTCCACGGCCAAATGCACCAATATGCAATGCACCGTTGCATACAAACCAACCATGCACACTCTGTGAGGTCTACGGGAACTACACATTTGAATGTCCCTTCATGGGCTGTGCCAAGCAAGCCATTAGAAACGAGGTGCAGCATGCCACCAACACAATGGACCAAGCCCAACCCAACCCGGCACCACAAGGACCTCCTCCTATGGTGCTCCAAAACCCACTACCAGTCCAAGGGTTGGTAGCAACCACACCCCCTCCCCAACCCAATCCCAATGCTCCGGGGGCACCTCCCATGGTTGAAATAGGTGTCCACCACCTGCTAGCTATGATGACTGAAGAGGTCAACCTACAAACTAGACGAAATTAGTACAGAACCAACACCGAACCCGCTGACACATTAGTGGCATCTACATCCAAATCAGTCAATGCACCTCTTCAATTACCCCCTTTCCCACGCCCCCCCCATACACCGGGTTGCCAATAACACCACGACTAGAGTTGCTATCGGCTACAACATTGTGGATGATTTGGCCCAAACACCAACCGCCATGACCACTCTTGTGGACTCAAAATGTGCCCAACGTGGTGGAAAGCCTTACTGGCCGCCCTTGGCGCCGTAGACCCCTCTGACTCCAATTTGATCACATTCGACATGGAGAATGGAGAACCACGCATGCCATCAACCATCGCCTTTCAAATCTCAGTGTCTATTCGGAATCTGGTTGTGCACCGGTGCATAGTGAATGAGGGGGCATCTACGTGCGTTATGTCCACCCTAGTCTGGCAGAAACTTGGATCCCCAATTCTGTAACCATCCTCCACAACTCTGTGGTCTTATGATGGCCATCCCACTAAATCCCAAGGAATCCTCCCCCATGTCCCCATCACATTAGTCGGGAAGACAATTCTGATTGACATAGAGGTTGTCAACACTCAATGTGAGTATAACCTTCTCCTCGAAAGAAGTTATATGTACGCCATGAGAGTTGTCGCATCAATTGTCTTCTGTCTCATGATGTTCCCCCATGAAGGGAAGATCGTGACGGTTAACAACTGACTTATCACGATCCGCAAGGGTTAACGGCACCCGCCAACGTTATCCCTACCATCAACACCATTGATCCGCAAGGGATGAACACACATGCCAATGTCGTCCCTGTGGTCAACACCATGGTTGACAACATACCCACCTCCCCATTATTGAATGTGGGCCCTGGGTTGTTTGCCGATACCTTCATGATGGCTCCTTTCCCCTTAGTGTCACCACCACCGACACCAAATGAGACTGTGGAATTGTGCATGCTCTCATCCAGCACCGCTACACCCAAACAACAACCGCATCCACAGCCCCAACCGCAACCACAACACTGTCCATAGCCCCAACCGCAACCACAACACTGTCCACAGCCGCAACATCAATAATAGCCGCAACATCATCCACAGCCACAGCATTATGCACAGCCACAACCACAAAATCACCCCCACATACAACCATTAGGGAGTTATATGGGATCCTGTCCAGTCCATACCATTCCCTTCCTTTTTCCCTCGCCTAGTGTCATGATCAAGCTAGTAATAGCCACCCTAAGCCTACCCAACTTTACATTGGGAATTCTGGTGTGGTATCTTGATCCACCAACTCAACCACCAATGCCCTAGGTAGTCTTAACCCCCATACAACCCATTGTGGTCGAGTCTCATCCTCCACCAGGCCCACCAAAACCAACAACCGCACCCGCACCGCCCCACCCAAAAAGGGCCAAGGGAAAGAATGCGAAAGCTACCGTACAACTGTGACAAATCCCACCTTGCACCATCTGTGAAGAACAGGGCCATCCAACTCAGAACTACCCTAAGATTCCAATGATCCGTGCGCATTTGGATGCCATGGATACAACCAAAAACCTCCTATTGGTTGAACTTCCAACCGCGCCAATAGTGAGAAACAAGGTATTGAGAACGAACCATGCTTGTGCCCTTTGCGCACTGTATGGACACTATTCTCACCATTGTCAAGACTTTCCTGAGTTTTGAATCGCTTTAGCCGACCTCTATCAACATTCCCTTGAATATGAGATCACCCTAATCGAAGAAGTTCAGCCCCCAACTCATTCTTCGGACACCATGTCCATTTTCATGATGTCCATTTCTACCGACCTGCTCGTCTCCACCTCCAACGACGGTCCATCAGACCTCTCTTGTCATTGCTTCCACAATTATGAGGAGATACTTGAAGCCCTAACCACCACGGAATACCCATGGGACGACATGCACCATCGCTCATTCTTCCTCCTCGAAGAACTTGTGTCGCAATCTAACCAGTTTTCCGTGGAAACCAAGGATTTCATTCATGGGAAAGTTGATTGGTTCAAAAATCCCATTCTAGCACCAAACGCCTTCGAAGAAGGAAATATGGCAAACATATCGTCAACCATCAAAGTCAATATCTCAACCAATCCCTAGGTTGTTGAATAAATCATGCTGGGGGCACCCTGCTCCCTGGAAGAAGTCATTGCCTATAAAGCCCTCTTCCAAGAATTCCACGACATCTTTGCCTAGTCTTACACTTAGATGCCCGACTTGGCTCCATGCATTGTGGAACACCACATCGACACTTGGCCCGATGTGACCCCCGTACGCCAAAAGCAGTGGCCCATCCATCCTTCCAAAGTGGCCACGGTTAAAGCCGAGATAGAGAAGCTGAGGACAACCAACTTCATTTACCCCATTGCCTACACCACTTGGGTTTCTATCCTGTTCCCGTGAATAAAAAACAAGGTACCATTGTGTTTGCACAGACTTCTGTGATCTAAATGGGGCATGTCCCAAAGACAAATTCCCCACACCCTTCATTGATCAGATTATCAATGCATGCGCCGGACATGAGGCCTTTTCCTTCATGGACGGATTTTCTGGATATAACCAAATCCAGATCCAGAAAGAAGATCGTTACAAGATTTCGTTCACAACCTCGTGGGGCACATTCACATATCGAGTCATGCCCTTTGGCCTGAAAAACGCTAGAGCCACCTTCCAGCATGCCGTGACACACTATTTTTGTGACCTCATTCACATCATGTTGGTTTGTCTTGACAACCTCATCGTGCGGTCACAGAAGCAAGAACAACACATAGACGACTTAGGACAAGTCTTCCCACGATGTCGCAAGTACAAAATCCGCTTGAGCCCTTTCAAGTGTGTTTTTCATGTCCCAATTGGCCATCTCCTAGGGTTCATCATGTCACACAAAGGAATGACCGTTAATCCCCTAAAAGTCCAAATGACTTTCCCTCTAATGTCACCCCTTTGAGTGACGATAGTACAGCTTGTAATATAGTATTTCTCCTTTTTTGTTTTACACATTTTTTTTTCAAAAGTGAGCCTTATGTATCGTTTCCCCTCATTTCTCTAGATGGATCCTACCTCAGACCGGTATATGGGATTTGCTGATGGAGAAAGCAGATGGTCTCCAAACCTTGCTTCGGCTGCATGGGTCATCTACTCCCCATCGCATGAGTTGATCCATATCGACGGAATATGCATGGGCAGTACAACCAACAACCAGGCTAAGTACGATGGTGTCAATGGCCTCTTGTCCATCACTCTCCAGTTAGGTGTTCACCATCTCGATGTCTTCTTAGACTCCAAGCTTCTTGTTTCTCAGTTGCATAACTACTATCGGGTACGTGATCCCTACCTCTTTAGAAAATTCCTATGCACTAAACAAATGGTTAGAGCATTTGATTCCATCACATTCACACATGCTCCCAGAAACCTCAATAGTGTAGCAGATCAAATGGCTAATGAAATTCTAAACTGGCACATTCATAATCGCATATAGGAAACATACAACCATAATATCATGCATAATCATATCTAAAATACACACACAAGTGTAATAATACATCATCTAGGCATTGCATTCTACATCATCATAAAAAGACTCACATATATAAAACCATAAAAGCACATCCACGTGCATCAAAAATATATATAGATAGATAAGTCGCATGTCCAAAATATGTCCAATACAAGATGAGAAGCCACATGTTCTTTCTTAGCTAAATATACATAGCCACACAAAAACTCCTAAGTGCACCAACGCACTAGGGATAGCCCCACTAGGATGCTAATCTAACTCAGACTCATCGTTTGGCTCAGTATCATCATCCTCCTCAGAAGATTCATCCTCTGCAGGAAGACTGCCTCTCGCCGCTCGACGGAAGTACTCATAGGCCATAGCCATCCTCCTCATCACAGAGGTCCACTCTGAAGGAAAACTATGAATAGAAGCAATCACATCATTGCTCAAATGCTTCCAGCCATCATCAGAGACTCCAGCAGCAAGCCGCTCCAGATGTGGCACAATTCCATCCAACTCCCGCCGTCGCCTGCGAGGGTTCCCCGCAAGAACTGCCGCAGGTGGCACACCAACCACTTGCCTCTAATATCTGGGTGGCGGGTGAGGACCAATATCTGCATACATAAAAGGACATCATCAGTCTACACACATCAACATACAACTATCAACCAGCTCAACTACACTATGTATAAAGATGAACATAAAAACATCACACATACATACCAGTTGGTCCCCATGCCTGGCCTGTAGGTTGGGGCATCTCGGGGTCCCCATGATAGTTCATACCCACATATGAGTACTCCTCTAACAGCTCCTCAGTAAATAAGCGTCCCACTCTGTCGCCACCCTCTCATATCATCATCTGGCACCACTTGTACATCCACGGATCCCGTGGACCACTATCTTGCACAGCCCGGTGCGGACACAGTGTAGGTACTTTCTCAAAAAATAAAGCACATCAAGATATAGGAGCCACGCACATATGTCGTAGCGTAATAGTTCCTATCACATAGCTCCTCCAATGTCTCCCCCCTAGATAGCACCGGTGCCAAGTCACCAACAACTCCCAACATAGGGAGCCCAGTCAGGAAGTACACATCCACCAACGTGATCTCAATACGCTGACCCTGGAAGAGGAATACCTCCTCCTCAACATCCCAAAATCTCACCAGCGTTTGCAGCAGCAAACGCAAGCTATTCATTAGGGGTATCCTCATGAACTTCAGTAAACCACAACGGACCAGTGTATCATGCACATTCCTGTCTCGCAATGACGCCTCTCGGAGGTCTCTACAATCTCTCTCCCACCACTTAATCTCAGCCATCCTGCATAAGCAAAACACAGATGACAGCCACTGCTCTCATCATAAAACAACGCCTAGAGTCCAAGTCGCACCTGTTTGGGAAAAATGAGTGACCAGGTCGCTCAAAAATGCCCCACAGGTGCGACTAGGTCGCTCCATTTCCTTTGAAAGGTGCGACTTGGCTCCATGAAACCCCAACAAGCTCACGAAGCACTTCCAGGTGACCAAAGGTAGAATGTAAACCACCAAAAAGAAGATAATTAGCGAGAGCTCTTACCTGCAAGTCGTGGAACTCGAAACCGTCGGTCGAAACAGGACAAATCAACAAATGAAAATTTAGGGCCCACCTCTCCAACTCCACAGTGAACAGTGACAATGACACCTCACAAAGTGGTCCCCACCCTTATATAGGCCATATTTGACCTAATTTCTCCCGTTTGACATAGCAGGACCATACGGAGTTCGTTTGAGACGTTGTTCATGCCATTAGTTTCAGAATTCCATCCTCTATCTTCTTATGAGACCATCGTCTCATGTTTAACAAACAAATTTTGGGACTGCTTCCCGAAAGTCACCTCGAATTACGAGCCACAGCATGACGATGCAAGTGTCTACGGATCTGTACTTGCATCACTCTTTCCTACTGCTACTCATGTGGGTTTTTGGGCCACTTCCCATAAGGAACATCATTTTTATTTTGTAACACATAGCTGTCTACTCCATCCACCGCACCTTATGCGGATATATGGACCATTGTCCAAAAAATGAATTATTTCTCTTGCGTGTATTTGGCATATAATTTCCCCCGCACTTGCACTCACATCACATGTATTCAAGTTCGTCCACCACAACTCACACATAGCTCTCATGACCTCTGTTCAAGAGCCACCTTGGTTTGCGTGCCTCTGCCGCACTGACTCGCATGCCTCTGTTGTGATCTATCCTGTGCATGTATTGGTATGTTTTAGAGCCATCTGCTCCATCCATACTGCACGGATGACATTTGCACCACTGTCCACCGTCCCAACATGGGGCACCGCATGTGCCATCGAAATTGGTTGACCATACTAGAGTTTCCTTTAAGCTCTTTTCTAACTCCTAAAAGAATGAAAAGATGGTCGAGCACAACTTCTTCCTTTGCCACTCACTAAAGTATAGGAAAGGGCATCTACATCGTCTCATTTACCTCCTTTTGTGAACTATGTAGACCATCAAATGAAAAGGACCACCTTGGCATATTCAAGCCAAGACCATTCCCCTCTGCATACTTTTATGCTTTCTCAGGTAGAGGGGCCGCAATTTACAAAAAATCTCACCATGGGTTGTCGTTAAGCTATTTTCCAGCCTTCTCATCAAGAAAATATTGCCAAGCAAACTTGGTTTCGTTCATGCTCGTAAAAGTATCTGAATGACCATCCAGTCAGTATAGGTTTACCCTTTTCTAGCCTAATTGGACTACCAACGGTAAAGAAGTCTCTCATCCCCTACAAGATGGGAAATCTCTACTATGTATACTTTTATCCTTTTTTGGGAACAGGAGACTACCAATGAAAAAGAGCCCCCACTAGAGTCTTCTTCATGATTTTAGACTCTCTAAAATTGAAAGCACCATCGAGCATTTACTTTCTCGAGCTCGCCAAAAATCCATGAGATTGTACCAAAACGGTGTCTCTAGACACCACCCCATAGAAAACAATTTGGCAACATTCCCACTTTGGGTCACCTTTGTTCAGAGTACTATGCAATGTGTCTTCCTTGGATCCCATTAATATCAATAGTGTCCATCTCCCCCAAGTATTTCCCATCTGCAGTGACATTCCCGATATTACAGCTATGATCCCACTCCCATGAGTCAGTTTCATTCGCTGCATGGTCCGCCCTGCCGTCATACTCTGAACAAAGGAAGTTTGAGTCTACTACACTCCCCCTGCCCCTGTTCAACTCTTTCCCTCCCCCCCCCATTCAGTGGGTCAGTCCGCATATTGTCTCACATCTTTCGGTTATCTCCCTCGCACTTTTGGTCAAGGAAACATCAATGCCTTGACCAAGGGCAGGTCTCCCTCTGTAGAGGACAACACACATATTCCAGAGGATAGACCCAGAGGTCCCTATATCTTGGTTTCATTAACCTCATTGATGAGTTCCTTGGACCACTTGATAGGATTCCTTAGTGCCTCTTGGGATGGTTGTTTCTCACGTGCTCGACTCCAACTACATCATCGCACCATTGAGATTCATACAGGGATTGGTCCATGCAGTATTTGGTCGAAGACCCCGGATGTCACCTAACTCTAGCACATTGATGAGTCTATTCGAGGGACCTAAACAGGTTATCTCACTTACTATTTCTAGGTTGCATTGGAGACAGTGTTCAGAAGCCCCAGCAGTGCTTCAATATAGATTTATGATTGATGCAACATAATTGTACCACAGAGACTCTAACTCTCCATCAGTGAGTCCATACAATTATGTACCGTTCCAGACCTAGCAAGCTATTAGTCATGAAGATATAGCATTCCATGAGAATGCCACAGGTCCAATGTAGCATTTCTTCATATCAGTATTGTATTCAACCTCTAATTGAGGCAACCATTATTGTATCATCAGTTGTATATGATCGAATCTTATATTATAGAGCATAGATCACATTATTATTTTGACATTGTTATGAGCATGGGGATGCCTGCCTCATCCATATACATGTCACACATTATTTGTATCTCACCCATTTATGGGAACCATATTAATACAAAAACTACAAGCCGCCATGCCCCAGCCCCGAAAGAACCACCTCTCCACAGCAAATCCTATGATGTCCATCTGTTGTATGATGAGCTATTACCCTCACACATCAGGGGACAATCAGTTAACCCAAAAAATCCCTCACTCGGCTCTACATGTCCTACACCACCCAAGGACTCCCATACATGACCCTCATTTCACCCCATTGGACCCCCACACCCTCAAAAAGGATTAAGAATGAGCAAAAGGGATTAAAAACCCCAAAAAAGAGCCTAAATAGTTCTCCTAGGGGATAAAGCCTCCAAAAAGGGGCTAAAACCCCTCAAAGGAGCTAAAAACCCCAAAAGGAGCTAAAGATAGGGCAGAAGGAGCTAAAAGCACAAAAAAGGGGCTAAATCCCTAACCAGGGGCTTAAAACCCTAAAAAGCCTCAAAAAAGCTATAAATAGAGGGGTGGGGGTCACTCTCAAAACATTTCTCCCTTGCATACTGTTATGCTGCCCATGGATGCCTTGAGACCCTTTGTCTCTCAAGCCACCCACTGTCCCTCTCCTCCATCTCCCATTGAGCCATAGCTCCCCCATCCAAGAGAGGTGCGTCTTCAAGCCAGGGCATGGTGGCCCAATTCCATCAAAGAGAAGGTATACCGATGTTGTTTCTTGCATTTGCTTTAGTATTTTGTAGTTTTTCCTAACCCATTTTTGTTTGCAAGTTTGTTTCTAACATGTTTTTGAAGGTATTTTGTTTCTAATAGTTGTTTGCAGGTAGTTGGAGCTAAACCCTAACAATGTTTGCAGAGGGGTTTCCAGCCATTTCCCTTTGTTCTGTTCTGTTTTGCTTTCCATCCATTTTTCTTACATTTTACCACCAGGAACCTATCCTTCCATCCTATAGATGAAAGGTAGCCATTACTGCCCTGTAGCAAGGGAGAAATCCCTGCTACAACACCAATATAAGTTATAGGTCACAATTATGTCTACATCAACCAAATTTTCAAAACTCATCAATAAAAATTCTGTATACATTCATGTAATCTATTACTACTATTTAAAAGTATTGGAAAACTAAATCAACTAAAAATATGAAGAGAATAACGATATTACTCTATCTTTCTTTCCATTATCCCAAAAAGTATATCAAAATAGTTGATCAACTTC
Organism: Pseudotsuga menziesii; assembly: GCA_001517045.1. Taxonomy (NCBI): domain Eukaryota; kingdom Viridiplantae; phylum Streptophyta; class Pinopsida; order Pinales; family Pinaceae; genus Pseudotsuga; species Pseudotsuga menziesii. Next base: position 111,640 of record LPNX010055498.1, read on the forward strand.
TACATCAAGTAAATTTTTAAAACTTATAAATAAAAATTGTCTCTTTACATAGAGACAGTTGAAAATGAATGGAAGTACAATGCTGATGTGTTTGCTAAACTAAAATTTCTTAAACGATTTCTCTAAGCTTCGATTTCCTGACTGATTCCAATTTGTACAAGTTATAGATATAGCTAGGTTTGTTTAGATAAAAGAATAGGGAAGGGGATTCTAAGTTATATTTTCTTGACTTTGTTGGGTTTATTTAGATAGAAAGTAGGAGAGGCGAAATCATGCCAAAATAAGGGAGGGGAAATCACATCAAAATAGAGGGGGAAAATCACGTCAAGGGTAGGAACTATAGATTGAAATATAGGGGAGAAATAGGTAAATATCTTAATTTTCTATTCACTTTGTAATTACAATCAACACCCTACAAATCAACTAGATGAAAATGGAATTTATGGATTCTAATATTGGAGCGGAAACAAAATCCACCGAAAATCATTTTTCTACATTGAACATTAGAGAGAATTTGAGGTCAAAAATGGGCCTCCTAAGAGATGTACTACAAAAATATAAGATATATTAAAATATTATGAGTTAGGGGTTTTATGGGGTAGGTATATATGACAACTCACCTCCTACACTAATTTTTATGCACAATATAAATAACCATGGTTGAGTTACTTTTCTAAATTGACTATATATAAAATTAATAAATAACTCTACAATGATGTGACTAAGATTCATTGTAAATTCACAAAAATTTATTGTCTTTTATTATTTATTTGTCTTGAACTTGTAAATAAAATTAAACAAAAATGAATTTAATTTATATGCATAACTAACATATTTTTTTCATATAAATATCATTCATGAATTTAATTTATTTTAAAAGTACAAGATTTTATATATATATATATATATATATATATATATTAGTTTGACATTATGATATTAAATATAATTAAGTGAATATATAATTTAAAATTAAAAAACATAAAAATGACAATATATTATTTTATAAAAAAATGTGAAAAGAAAAAAAAAATGTGAAAAGACATTTTTATGAATTATGAGTACTTTACTTGAAAATGACAATAATATTATTTTATGAGAAAGTGAATTGTGAGTACTTTACTTGAAAATAACAATAATATTATTTTATGAGAAAATGTGAAATGACTTTTATTGTGAGTACTTCACTTTATGAATTAAAAGTACATGTACCACTACCTTGGTTAACTATGGGTTTTCATCCACCATAGAAAATGTGACAAATAAACATTCTTAACTCATGCAATGCCACCTCAACCATGGGGGATAATGTCATCTACTAAAATGTAATTGGTTTATTTTTATAGTACATTTTGGTCCTTTTGAGACCCATTTTTGACCTCAAATTCTCTCTAATGCCTATTTTTTTGACTTCATTTTTCTTACTACACAACTTTACTCTAAAGAGAGAGATGATTCCTAGGGCTTATGACTTGGTTGAATAAATATAAAGAGGTATTTTGGTTGCTACAACAAACAAGATGAAGACACAAACTTTTAAAGTGAGAAGTTATGAGTCAAAGGCATTCACTTTCCAAAGGAGTTGATTAACATGTCCAATTTGTTAGCACTCGGAATGTACTCAGGTTGTAGGAAGCACACCCCGAGGTAACAGCAAAACCACTTTAGGAAGATATTAATATTTCTCTCCCAGAGAGGGATCTCTCAACACAAAACTCGCAAAATCAAATGATAAACAATATTTAAGCATTCATTCATTTGGCTGAACCATTCACATATCCATTGGGCATGGAGTCATATACAGGTAAAAGATCATAAAGATACATACACGAGAACTACCAAAGGCAAGATAATCACATCATTACAGTCATTAAGTTTGATCTGGGTGAAATGGAAGAGATTAGGAAACAATCCATCAATACAGAACGTCTGAAACGAATTCCATATCGACTTTAGCAGAAAAATCATATAATATCTGAAATAATGAATAGAGCATAAACATATGAATTCTACTCATTCAACACT
>LPNX010055505.1:11940-39951 GCA_001517045.1 Pseudotsuga menziesii
GATGATATCTACTTTATCACAGGTCTATCTAGATGAGGGGAGGTGGTGAACCTTCATTCCCGAGGTGGGCCAGGTCATGGGCTTACTATCGATGAGTACATAGATGTGTACTACTACCCAGATACTGAGAAGGTGGGGAGTCAAGTTCCCACCAACGCTATACAGGTGCTGGGCCTAAAGGCCATACTACTAACGCTGGGCAGGATAGCAGGCTTAGCATCACTCCATCAGGCCTCTCGCTCGTTGATGTTCTATGTGGTGGAGTGTATGAGACTGACCATATACGACTGGAGTACTACACTACTGAGCAACATGAAACATCAGCTCAGCGAGTGTAAGGCAGGTATGATACAGAAATTCGGGTTCAGCAGTATTTTGAGCACGTTTTTCTTCGAGCGTGTTCCAGGATTGAGCCCTAGAGTGGATGTTCCTCTCCACGGGGTTCGAGATCTAGCCCAACGACATTGGGCAGATGCGATGCGTAGACTGGGGGGTGGTAGGGTGGCCAACCCTTATCTAGCTAACTTTTTTCCATGGTGGCGACGACAGATTGTTGCCATAGATGACTACCCCTATGCAGGGATAGATTTTCGGGGGGATCCGGACATGCCATTGCCACCAGGATCAGCATATGGAGACATAGGTAATGAATCTTGACCCTCACTCTTTTTAAAAATTTTTGAAGTATTTAATTTTTTTTTTTGTGTTTTCTTGATTATATGGATTCAAAAAGACATGTTTTTGGGTGACAATACATAATGACATCTACCATTCATGTGCAGATGTGGGACCACGGTGACCAGAGGGCTTCCCACGTCATAGACAGAGGGGAAGAGGAGATGATATCACTGGTGTAGATGCGGAGTGAATGCTCCAAAACATCCATACCAACTTCGTGCGACTGACTCATAGAGTTCCCATGGCGCAAGTCGAAGACTTGCTTGAGGCCATGCAGCGACAGGTGGTGGGTGTACCACGCGCATGGGTGTGTTTATTCCGGCGGCTAGCTAGAGCCGTAGTGACGTATCATGATCATAACCCTCCTCCACCTCCACAGGAATAGACACCTGGGAGTGTATCTATTTTGTACTACCGTGTATATGATGGTGGCTTTCAAAGCCCCAATTTTGTATTATGACACTATGTATTACCACATTTTTGATAAAAAAGTTTTATGGTGATCGGTTTATTTATTTACATGTGTAAAAATTGTGTTTATGATTAATTTATGATGAATGAAACAAATGCCAATCTAACACATAGTTAGCATATGAGTCAACAACTTGATTATAATTTCTTGGAATGTGTATATATGTTATACTCTCAAATTGCCGTTCTAACAATCTCACACATAAGAATCTCCTCAATAACGTCGGATCTATAACATGGTACAAACCATTGAGCTGTGACACTACTAACTCTGAATCAAGACGTACCTCAAGAGATAGAACACCATGAGAAATGGCATCCCATAGAAGCTCAATAACGACATTATATTCAGCAATATTGTTGGAAGATGGCTGTAGACATACACCTCTTGAAGACAGTACTTGACCCATAGGAGTATAAATCACCCAAGTAGCTGAGGCTGAGTGCTGAGTGTGACGGTTTGCACCATCCGCGAATCCTATGTAGGTGGAAGATTCCATTGACATCTGCCACAAGAAACGGAAACTAATCACAAACCCGATCACGATAAACAAGACCTAACTATGCAAAAAAGATGTACAATAATATACAACAAGCAGCCTTGGCTAAAGATCATGCATAGTATTTTTTGAGATAGAGCCCATTTCTAGGCTCCACCAAGGCCGTCCCTTCGTAATCCACTAACTCGTAGGCACCCTTCTCTAACACACGCTTGACCACGTAAGGACCACGCCACATAGGATTGAACTTCCCTGCCCCCAAGGGTTCTTTCGATTGATCCCATAAAAGGACCAAGTCTCCCTCACTAAACACTCTCGGATGGACAGATTTATCATATTGGGCCTTTATGCGACGCTTATTAACCTCTAGAGTCACCAAGGCATCTCTACGCTGCTCATCGAGTTGCTCAAGATGAACCAAATGCTCCTCCAAAGGTGAAGTGTCTGGTAAGAGTTCCACGGCTAACTTCAACGAAGGAATATCGCATTCAACCAGTAATATCGACTCCACTCCATGTACAAGATGATATGGAGAAAAACCAGTGGCAGTCTTAACCGCGGTTCGATATGCCCACAAAGCAGGGTATAACATAATATGCCAATTTGTCTTGTTTTGCGTGATGGTTCATTGGAGAATGGACTTAAGTGATTTATTCACTGCTTCAACCTGTCCATTCACTTGAGGATAGTAAGAAGAGGAGTGCTCTTGCTTATACCCTAAATTGGATGCCAACTCTTCCATCATACGGTTCTGAAAGTGCGAGCCATGGTCAGTGACAAGCTCTCTTGGAATCCTGAATCGAGTAATGATTTGGTTGAATACGAAGTGAGCAGCTGTCTCACCGTCGGATTTTACTGTAGGCATTGCCTCAACCCATTTCGTGAAGTAATCAACAGCCACTATGATATGATGGTGCCCCCCAGCCGAAGCTGGGTTGCAATCCATAAAATCGAGCCCCCATTTGGTGAAGGGACTGGCGGTGATAATAAAGTGTAACGGGGTAGGTTTCGAGTGCATATTATGTGTGAACACCTGGCAAGGGTGGCACCTCTTGACTGCTTCAATACAATCCTTGAAGATCGACGGCCAGAAATAACCCGCTCTCAAATTTTTTTGAGCTGTATAAAGCCCAGATAAATGACCACCACACGCCCCTCCGTGGCAATCATTAAGCACTACCTCAGCCTCATCATGAGTTAAACAACATCGTAATAGGGAATCTACTCCACGGCGGTACAAAGTATTGTCCACTATGAGGTAGTTCTTAGAGACGTGACGTAATCGTCGTCGTTCATCTCGCGAGAGGTGAGTAGGGGTCCTCTGTGTTTGTAGATATACTATGATATCCCCATACCATGGGTGAGCTGTTGAGATTAAGAAAATGTGTTCATCAACGAACGTATCTTCACATACCAACTCCTCGGCCTCGCTCGGAAAATACGATATGAGCTTTGCATATATTAAATATTTCTTCGATTTTGCCGAAACAAATTCAAGATCAAACTCTTGCAGGATGAAAATCCATTTATTATACTTTCCCCCAATCATCCTACGTGTGAGGACGAATTGAAACGGATTGACATCAGCCACAACCAAGGTCTGGCGAAGGAGAATATAATGTCTCAAACGCTGCACCGCATGTATGGTAGCTAAGGCAAGCTTCTCGACATGAGAATACCGAATCTCTACATCAATAAGGTTTCAGCTCAGATAATATATGACATGCTCCTGGAGCTCCTCATCCTCTTGAACCAAAACCATACCAATCGTCTCTAAAGACGCGGCCACATATAATAGGAAATCACGACTATAATCCGGAGGACTAATCACCGGGGCCGATGCTAGGGCTCGCTTAAGTGCATCGAAGGACTCCTGGGCTCGCTCATCCCATTCAAAGGGAGTATCCTTCTTCAGGAGACGCATGAAACCTCTAGTCAAATTGGCAAATTTGACAAAAATCCTTCGTAAGAAGTTTTCCATGCCTTGCAAACACTGAAGATGACGAATATTGCGCGGGGGAGACAACTGAAGTATTGCCTCAACCTTCAAAGGGTCGACTCTTATACCCTCTTTCGAAACGATAAATCCTAACAAACGACCTGACTTCACACAAAAGATGCACTTATGAGGGTTTAATCTAACAGCATAGTGCCGACATCTTTCGAACACCAATCTCAAGTGATAAGAATGACGCATCCTCATGTGAGAATGAGCAGCGAGGTCATCCAAAAATACTTCAATAATATACTTGAGATCGTGGAAGATCAAGGTCATCGCCCGCTGAAACGTAGCTCCGACGTTTTTAAGGCTGAAAGGAATTTTCTGATACGCAATCGTTCCCCAAGGACAAATAAATGCGGTCTTGTGTTGCTCCTCGGGTTTAATTTGGATCTGATTATACCCAGAAAAGACGTCCATAAAGGAGAACAACTCGCTACCCGCACACTCATCCAAAATATGATCTATAAACGGTGTGGGGAAGTTATCCTTAGGATAGGCACAATTTAAATCATGAAAATCAGTGCATATACGGATCGCTCCCTGCTTCTTATCCACCGGAACAGGGTTTGAAGCCCACTTCATCAAGGGAACGGGATAGATGAAACCAGCTTTCAATAGCTTCTCTATCTCTACCTTTATGGCGGGTGCTTTCCTAGGATTCACTGCGCGTAAACGCTGTAGAACAGGCTTAGCATTGGGGTAAGTCTTAATATCATGTTTGACAATCCGAGGGTCAATCCCTGGCATCTCATCATAAGTCCAAGCAAAAATATCATGTAATTCCTTGAATAGCTCGGTATACTCCAGAATCTCATCTTGGGAACAATCCGCCCCAATGTAGACATTCTCAATTGTACCAGGATTGCGAGAAATGTTGATAGGAATAGTTGACGATATGTTCTCCATGTTTCCATCAGCCATCAGACCAAGAGAGCTTAATGGAATCATAGGTCTACCAAATTTCTGACTAAGAATCTCCCTATAATCCTCATGCTCCAAACGGTCAAGCTCTGGAAGGAACTACGATCTATGATGAAGTTCCTCCCATGGTGGCTCAATTCCCGACATGGCCTCGATAATCGCTTCATCTGAAGGAAAAACTGTATCAAGGTAGTCGTGGGCATGAGAAGACTGTACTTCCCATGCCGGCAGCACATAGGTGTCTTCATCCTCCATCCACAAAGAGGAAGAACAAGGCTCTGTAGCAGACTTGAGATTAGCTTGGTAAGCTATCATAACTGCAGGCAATGGCACGCTCATCTCGATGGCCTCACTCGAAGGACTCGATGAAGGAAGAATCCAAGGATCTCCCATATGACTTGTGCAAAAAGGCACTGATCTTGTAGATGTCGAAGAACCATCGAAACTATATCCTATCATGAGGACGGGTGCAGGACAACTAAAGGCTCCCATGAGGGATGGATACATGCCTACACCCACACTCCCAGTTGCCGGCTGGGAATGTTCAAATTTCGGAACCGAAGCTCCCGAAGATGCAGTAACAGGCAGATTCTTGAATGCCATTTGATCAATTGTTACAATCTTCCCGTTATGTGGAAAGCATACAACGCAAAACACGGAAGACACAACAGCTTGCATACTATACATCCAGTTCCTTCCCAGTAAGATATTGTAATCAAGGGGTGCATCAACCACCTCAACCTCTAGCGCAATGGTATTCCCTCCCAAATGGACTTTAAGGGAAGGAAGGATACCGTGCAGCCTAAAAAATCTCCCATAAAAAACAGTTAACATGGTCGTAGATTTTGACAGCTCAGGAGAACCGAGACCCTTCCAACAAGACAAAGACATCATAGAAGCAGCAACACCCTCGTCAATCACAGTACGCTTGATGGTCATATTAAGACATTATACATGCACCAAAAGGGACACATAGTAGGGAAAGCGAGGCTGATGTCCTGCGGTTTCAAATTTGATCACTGAGGAAGAATCATCACCATTCACACCAAGAGATGAAAGCAAAGCCTTCCTTTGCGACGGACAACTCTGAAGCACTTCCAATGCAGACATCGCACAAGGAGTATGGGCCAAGTCCTTGACAACTGAATAATTCTAGGTGGCTCGGGCATTTGGGTTATGCCCCGAACGCTTAAGTACCCCCTTAGGAATGCGAGGTGTAGCCTCAGGTTTATCTGTAGGTTTCTCAATGCGCAAAGGGGTTCCTGGTGAATCAGGTTCTTTACCTGGGTTGGGTTGTGACGAAGTATAATCTTTCGCACGTGTCACAACTTTCACGGCACGGACCATATTAATGCACCCATGACCACTAGTCTCGGGTGGATCATCATCACTAGATTGATCATGGGACTTCGAGTTCATATTCTGGTTATGCGGTAAAGGGTTCGATAACATAGCTGGGCCCTGTGCTATGAAATTCGAAGCTTCATCCATTCTAGGGCACAAGTAAGTGAGGTGATCGTCCTTACATAGCTTGTAAGGAAACTTAACCTTACGTTTAGTCTGCTTGTCCCCCCCAACATTTTTACCATTCTTGTCATTATTATTGGCATTCTCGTTCTTATACCCACCCTTTTTATTATTATTGTTTTTACCCTTTTTTCTATTCCGTCCGGGTTACTGGTTACCCTTCTGGTCGGACGATTGCACAGCAAGTACATTCACCATTTGGGCAGGCTGAGACGAAGCCGTAGCTTGACCCGAGGCAGATTGGTTGATTGACAACTGAGCAACTTGTTTCGCAATCGAACTTGCAGGTTTCTTACTTGCACAACCCACAATGCCATCGACATGTGGTACAGGTTTGACCTTGGGATCAAAACTAGAATGAGGAGCGTTGGGTATAATCTCATATAACAAACCAGACTGAGCATAGATCAAGTCCAGTTCCTGCGCCCTAAATATGGCTTGTTCCTCATTCTGCACTCCGGATGTGGAAACATCCTTTGCTATATATGGCAATAAAGATTTGAGGAACCACTCAAGGAGGAACTCCGGTGGTATAAAGGCTTTAATTAATCTCTTCCGTCTACGCCACTCCTGAATATGATCAGAAATATGGGTGGCTTTATCTTTCCGAAATGTTGAAAAGAGTTCGGTACCAACATCATAGCACATTGGTAGCTGGAAGTGATTAAGGAAAGTCATCACAAGGTCATCGAACAAAGTAAAGGCACCCCTAGGTAACTCTATATACCATTTCGCCGTAGGCCTTGTGAGGGTGCGTTGAAATAGTCTCAAATGGACTGAGTCATGATGCAATGAATTAGAAGAGCACCACAGGTGGAATGTCGTAACATGTTCGCTCGGATCCTCTCCTGGTTTTTCTTCAAAATTAGGTATGTCCTAAGGAAGCTTGGTAGGGACAGCCGGCCAAGCCGGGTCATGAGCCACAGGATCGTTCGTAAGTCTCGATAAGTCAGGTAGATTGAGTGTCGCGAGGAAAGGGAGCCTAGGATGATGAGGCCTATGGAACGCTCCCTGGTTCATATAGGATTGATTACCACCATGGCCCTGGCCATAGTGACCTCCTCCTGTATGACCCGTAGAGGGTGGCGTGGAAGCACCATAATGAGGTGGACCTTGACTAGTAGGAGCTACAAATCCGTAATTAGGAGAGTAAGCAGGTTGTGAATACCTGCCTCCATAAGGTGAAGAAACCTGTCCATACTACGTCCCATAATAGGGTCCATATGTCATTGCTTGCGATGCCCCATGAGACACTCCATAGGTAGGGATATACATTCCAGAAGTAGGAATATACATACCGGAAGTAGGGATATATGTCGTGGAAGTAGCAATCTGACCTCTACAAACATGAACATAACCTCCCGAAACCACGGGTGGTATGTAGGCTTGAGACACAACTGGTCTAGTAATCACAGTACGGATCAGACTCGTAGCTACGTGCCGACTCGAAGGACCACGTGAGTAAGGTGGAGGGTTTACATTTGAAGAACTCGGAAGCGAGGACGAAGGAATCTCTATAATAAGATATGTACTAGTGCCTATCATCACTTGTTTGGGACCTGGTATCCCTATCGAATCACTAACTCTAGACCTAGGAGGTATATAAGATGTAGCTTCCACCACTGGGATGGAAGGTGCAATGTGACTAGTACTCCCAAACCTCTCAGCAAGGTAAGGCATCGGATTGCCCCCAGGCATAGTGTTAGGCTCGAAGTTGGATTCGATGTTAAATGCCAAATCGTGCATAGGAAAACCAGTCGTAGCATAACTACCGTAGCTAGTACTGGCAGGTTCAAAGTGAGTCTTGGCATCTTCCGGCATTCCATACCGGTAATGTGTCAATGAGGGGTCAACCCTAGAACGAATAGGTCTATCATGCATGGCTCCTATCTCCGAAATCACAGGTCCTAACTCAGTTAGGTTGGGTGAACGGTCATAAGTAGGTGTGAATTCGCCATCGTCAATGCGAATGGGAGGAGGAGGTGGCTCATATGTATCCTCTGAATGATCTCCCATGGTGTGTGAATCAATGTGTGACATAGTCCACCTGGAATGTCTAGGTCCCTCTCCCAAAGGAGGAGGATAAGAAGAAGGCGGAAGTCCTGCTAAATGATGAGAACAACGTGGAACCACACCCGAATCCACAATGACTCAAAAAATAACAAAGACTCTCTATTTACATCAACCTTAGGCCAACTAGCGTGCACAGAGCAATCTCTAATAAAATCTAAAGCCAAATGCAAGCAAACAAGGGCTGGATAAGTGAGCTCCCGAATGTGGCCGGTATGTCTCGCCTAGGAGAGGCTTGAGAGGCCCTTGTCACCATAAGTGGAGGTACGCAACCAATTATTGTGGCCCTCAACTTCAACGCGTAAAGTGACTGTGTTGTCCGACCCCAACCTGGCTGGGACACATGCAGAATAACCTCTAGAAGTACCCCCTCGATATCCTAGGTAAGGTCACTAAGGTCACCTCAATATAATCAAAGCTCAGGCAGACAGTCGCAGGTGGGATTGACCGTATGGGAAGAGTAGCAAAGCCCGAAACTCTCGAAAGAGCCCCCAGATACGAATACAATCCTGGCTATATCGCCGGTGCTACACAATTATCGACTAGGGGTTATCCCAATCAACAACCGCTCACACTGCCTCGTGCTTAACTCCCTTTTGAGAGGAGGATCTTGAGAACATTGGTTATACCAAGGATTTCACACACTCCCTGGACAGACACCTAGTTGTTGTCGTTTAGTGATCTTGGAGAATTAACTTACAATGAACTATTCCAAGATCCTAAAACCTAAGCTTGTTGGTGCACCCTAGAAAATAAAAGAGTGTAATTCATTTTAATTAGCATTGATTTTAGTTGGATTTATTACTCAAAAATAGGATATGGTCGTGCAACTAATGGTGTTATGACGCAACAAGAAGAAAAATGCACACCTAACAATCAATGCAAATGCATTGTGTCCATGAAAATAGGGTATGCATACTACGTGTAATGCACAATTTCTTCTTCAAATGCTAAATGCAAATTTCCCTATATGAAGTCCTAAATATTACTCCAAAGCAAATCTAGATCTATTGCAAGTACAATGCAAAGTGCAAAATGTAATGCATGATGATAAGCAAATGTTTTTGGATTTTTTGAAAATAAAGAGATACAAAAAGCAAAAGAATGATTCTACCCACCCCAGACTCTGCAAGTACACATAAACAACATTCCAGCAAAGCACTAAGGCAAAAGGACTCTAATGCACTAATCTCAAACAAAAAATCAAAGATGCCATGACAAGAACTTTCCTAAAAGAAAAAATTTAGGCTAAAAAAATGTTTCTGGTTAAAAATAGAGGTTTTAATAGACTTAGGTAGTGCCAAAGGAGACTCAGCAGCTAACATAATTTACCCAGCAATCCACTATCTTCCACAAAAAGTAAAAACCAGGGTATATGCGACTATGCGCAGTAAACCCGCGTGTATACGCGGAAATCCCAAAGGAAACCACGTGTATACGCGACTGTAAGTCACAAACCCGCGTACAAGAAGAAAAAGATGCACAAATCCAAGGCAAACAGACAGGCTGAGACTAACTTCACACCAATCAGGCTCTACCAGGCATACATGCCCCCATACCCGACACAGAAACAAGAGAGAGAGAGCAATTCAAATACATTGAATGCCAAGAAATCAACCCCCAAAGGACAACTACTAGGAACTCCCCAGCAGAGTCGCCAATTCTGTTATGGAGAGAAATTCCTATGGCTTGGGGTACCACAAGAGACAACTAGACTCCATAAATCAATCTTTCCCAATATGCAATAGAAATAAAATGTCTAACACTAAAGGATCGAACCTCGTACCTTATTCCAGACGGTTGAAGTAGATCCCCGTTGAGCTTTCCAATCTTTAGCTTGAATTGATAAAATACTTCCTCAACAACAAGTAAACAATACAAGAATACTATATATCATGGTGTTAGATCTATTCTAGCATATATAATCAATAATGTAAAAGCATTTGACATATTCCAATGGATACAATATTCATTCAAATACACATTACTGGACAGGAAAAGATATTTCTATTAATATAAATCAGAGATTACAAGTGACAACCTCTGACGGCACGTCTGCGAATCGGAGAAACTGAATTCCCCCACTTGGGCCTCCACCACCTCAATCCTCCATCACCCAGATAGCAAGCTCACTAGCAAAAGGCAAGCTTGGGAAGAACACAACAGTGCTCCAAGGGACAAAGGGATGCAGACTCAAGCATAAGTTCTGGCAACAATGGACTATAGTTTCGTTACTCTCAATTCTCTCTTCTGCTTTCAATGTCTCAAGGGGTTCCTTATATAGCTTTTCAAAGGGATACTGAAAGGTCGAATCCGTGCGATCTCAAGGCATATGGAAGGCCAGGAGTCATATGAGTCGGATCCAAGTCACGAAAAACTCCAAAAGGATTTGGATTATGCACACATCCCGATGTATGTGACTATAGGGGTCATACCCGTGTATGTACACGGTTATCGGGGTAAAAGCTGCGTATATCACTTTTCTTATGTTTTTAGGGATGATCAAGGACACATCAAAAGACAAAAAGTAGTCCATAGGGGCTAATGAGTCTGTAGCAGGACATGGGAAGGCCATACAATGTTTGATTCACCTAGTGTGGTGAAATCCACTACAACAATGTCATAATAGTCTTGATCAAAGAAGTGCAATTAAATCTAATATGAAGAACATATCAGTACCTATTTTATTAACCAATCACTAAATTGTTGGTTGTGGAGCTTTTGTAGTAAGACTTCATATTTTTGGGCTTGGATCTTACTATTATCAATTTCAGTCAAGTGCATCCTAATTTCAAGTAATGTCAATAAACATTTTTTGAAAATATTGTGATATATTATAATAAAAAACAATTTCATAAGGTTGTGCTTATTACTTACTCTATCCTAGGTTGAATTTCATCTGTGTTGTGAAAGACCCATCTGTGGGCCTGCAACAAACTATTATTATCTAATTCAATAGAAGTTCCACTGTAGCCTTCCCATATTGACCAACCTCTCCTTCTTCGTCGTCCCAAGCTTCATTTCTACTAGGCATGCTTTCAATATTTTCCATAACTTTGACATATCCAACACAAATTTTGATGGATTCCTCTGCAGTGTAGTTTTAAGCTATACAACCTTTGGGCCGATTCTTATTTTTTACATAACTTTTGAAAACTTTCATGTTCTTAGAAAAAAAACACAAATTGTAGTCAAATCAAAAGTATGAATAAATATTTTCTAGTAATGTATTATTATTGTATGTTCACATAATATGTTGGAATTTATGTGGATTTTCACTTAATAAAATTTCACTGACCTTTCAAAAGGGTACATCCATTAATATGCAATTGGTCGACAATAACGTAGCTCTGGCACCAGGTGTATAGTCAAACGTACCATTATATCAAAGAATGAAGGGGGGGAATATTTTTCAAGTAATCACAAGGTTTCCACACCATCATCTTGTAAGTTATCAAGATTTGTTGGACCCACCATTTTTGCACAAATTCACCTATAAATGAAGAAAATCCTACAAATAGTGTTTCGAACTGCTTTTGGTAGCACATGATGCAATGCTACTAGAAGGATTTGTTGCATCAGAAGCAATAATGTACTTTCATACTATGAATATTAATATCTTTCATAGATACATGATTTCTAGGGTTTTAACTATATCCATCATGAACTTTTAACGTGAACAAAACACCACAAAGACTCTCTTTCTCCTATTTTGAGAGAGTGTGTGGTGCGGGTGGAAGAAAAAAGTGTCTGCCTTATTCGTGTGGCCATAGTGACCTACTTATACCCAATTGTTGTAATTCGTCATGAGAATTTTTTCCATCCTTTGATTTATCTTATATATCCAGAAGGGTTCCAAAAATACTTTCACGTACATTTTTTTCTATGTGCATTACATCTAGAATGTGACGCACTAGGAGTTTCTGCATCCAACCGTATAAAAAATGAATGAGTGATAACATGGAATAAAAATTAAACAATATATTTAAATTAAACACAATTAAATACTTCAAGCATTGTACATTTTAGGACTTAAGTTAATGTGTGAACATACCTCTCAATATTATAAATTGAATAGAATTTATCTTTTCTTCCACACGACAATCTTCGAATCTTCACCTTTTTTTAAATTTCTCTTTCTTTCTGTAATTTAGTCTTTCCCCAATTCTCTTCCCTTCCTTCTGTTTCTGTAAAAATATCTAACACTTGTACAATTTTGGGTGTAATGAGTTGCTCAGAATTCCCATTAAATGGTCCTTTTGTGAACGATGCTTATTATTTATTGGAAAATATCTCCTATGTCCCATGTACACACACTTCCTACTACATTTGAGATACATTAAATCTGTGTTCCTTCCACATATAGGGCATGCAAAAAACCCTTTAGTCATGCAACAAGCCACATTTACATAAGAAAGAAAGTCATGGATTACCCACATCAATATAGCCTTCATATCAAAGTATGACCTTGAATAAGCATCGTATATCCTTGCCCCCTCATCCCATGTCTGCTTTAGTTAATTTACCAATGGTTCCAAATAAACATATATGTCATTTTTCGGTTGCTTGGGAACATATATTAACAATGACAACAAATAAAATCTTATTTCGATGCATAAGCATGGTGCAAGTTTATATGTGACTAGTGCCACTAGCCATACACTATGAGTACTACTCAAGTTTACAAAAGGACAAAATCCATCCATTGCCATTGCAAGTCATACATTGTGAGGATCGTTGGAAAAATCAGGCCATTTAGAATCTATAGTTTTCCATGCCAGGCTATCAACTGGGTGGCACATTATTCCATCCTTACTTGCATTCTCATGATGCCACCTCATTTTCTGTGAAATATATGTAGAGTTGTAACAAAAACATAAAGAATCATATATACATTACAATACTTAGGAGATTAAAGAAGATGATTTTTTAGTAGGTTGATAGTACATGAAGGTGTATGCTATAATGGAAATATAAGAGCTCAAAATCATACATGTAAATTCTCTTCAACCTCAGCACTATAGGGAAATACGTCATCACTTTGGTCGGGACACCTATACGCATCTTTTCATAATGAGCATCAACATTCCATCTTGATTTGCCACATGTTGGGCATTCATTTATTTTTTCATATTTTCCCCAATATAAAATGCAATCATTGTGGCATGCATGCATCATTTCATAGTCCAAACCCAATGATTTAATCAAACTTTTTGCAGCATATGTAGATTTTGGAACTGTATTTCTTGTTGGAAACATTTCTCTTTGCAACTTCAACAACTGTGTGAAACTTGCATCATACCATCCATTTCTCACTTTAAGGTTGTACAATTCCACAGTGGAAGATAGCTTAGTGAAACTAGTGCAACCTGGGTACAATGGTACATTGGCATATTCAATTAACTTTAGATGTTGATTGATATCATGCAGTATTTCTTTCATTGATGCTACTTGGCCATTTTCACAATTCACATATAGGTTTTCATTATAATATTGATGAGCATCATTCACCATTTCAACCATATGATCATCAACCATTGTTGCATCATTATGATTTTCATTCTCAAGAACTTCAATATCATTTGTAAGCAATGTTGCAAACTCATCATTATGATTATCGTATTGATGTTCGACTATGTGTTCATCACCATGTGCAATTTCTCGAGGAAAATCATGCATCTTTGTTGTGTGTCCTTTCTTGTTCTTGTCAAATATATAGTCCTGAGTAGGAGCTCTCTCTCCATGGAAAACCCAAGTTTTATATGAACTCATTATACCATGAATCATCAAGTGGCCTTGTACTTCCTCCAACATCAATACTACAACATTGCAACATTTTTTACAAAGGGGATATTGAGGTGTTAATATCCTCTGAATGCATTTTTGTAAACTCTATGAATTGTTCAACCCCATATTGATATTCCTTTGACATCCTAAATACAACCAATTTTCACATCACGTAAGAAAAAATCACTATAAATTACAATGAAGACATATTTTATAAAATATCATATCAAAGAATCAAATATAAAAAGTATACCTCATTTTCAAATCTGTCCAATGCCTTGTTTGGCCATTTGAAAATAAAACCAACCCAATTTCTGCAATTGGCTCCTTGAGAGTTGGCCTCTCAACTTCCTAGAAATATACAGTTACATGAAAAAAGTAAACGTTATGATAAGCTTAAGTCAATGTTACAAAAATGGAAATTTAGAATCAAAATTGAGTAGAGACTTGTCAGAAAACTAAACGTAACAGAGCTAAAAGTGTATATCTTAAGGAAAAATTAGGATGTTTTGATCTTATTATTTAATAAAAAAGTAATGAAGTAGGAGCCCATGTGTTAGACCTAGACTTAAGACCTTTATCATGGACAAAACTAAAAAAAGTATGAAAAATGAATCAATGTAAGAAATGTGGCTTGGTTTGCTCAACTTTTCTCAACCCCTAACAAGAAGACAATGTGTTAGGATAACACACAAAACTAAAGGACATTAAAAATAATACTTTGGCTTTGTTGATAAAATTGCTAATGGTAGTATGTTGTATTTGGTACTGACCCAATGCCTTTCAAAACCCTATAATATTGTGTTATCCCATTTAACTGCAAGTGGTGAAGAGACTCCCACATTTGAGAGATTGACTAGAAAACTACTTCAAGAATATTAGAAGCTAAAAACAACAATAAAAATAGGAGCATTGACCTCTAAGGATGATTTTATTGGCAATAAGAATGAGGAACCTCAACAACAAAAAATCCAATGTGGTCTCAAATCCTTCAACAAGAATTTTATTTTACAATGGTAAAAGTTACAAAGGTAAGTAACAAGGTATTATACTTTATAATTCAAAGCCACAAGTTTTGGAAATAAGAGAAGAAATTGGAAATATGGAAAGCAACTATCAAAATTAAAGCTTAATGGGAATTATAATTATTGTGAAATATTTGAACAATATCACTACAAAAATAATAATGACACCAAAACCATATGAAGGAATGATCGTACTTGGGAAAATTGAGCATTCATCTCTACTCTAGCCACTTATAGCAAAATTAGAATGAATGGATTATTTATCCTAGAGCCAGTAGTCATGTGGAATATGTTAAGGAAAAGTTTTTAACCTCAGAAGACAATAAAAATGAAAGTGTATACACTATTGTGGTTCTGAAAAGACACTAAGAAACAAAAATATATCTCTTTCAAGGACTATTAGTGATCAGTTCCTAATGGGGTTATAGTAAAAAACTTGTGTTGCGTGTATGTATGGAATATAATACAATGGTCATCACAAATAAGACTAGTTATGATTGAAATATAAAGGAACTAGTGGTACTTGTTATAGCCCAAAATGACACTTCTCTACCTGTGACCACTTTCCCATGATTCCGTCGCATGTCGACATTTCCATGACGACACTTCATGAAAGTCATTGAAAGTCACTGAAAAAACACCTATCTTGGAGGACCCATATATTGAGTTATGTAACTCTGTTTGACCTCATTTCTACAACGTTGGAAAGGTATTTTAGTTAGCTAAAACTTTCCAGAAAACATCAAAGTCTGAAAATGCCCAGAAATACCTTAAAAATGTGTTTTTTGTGTATTCACGACTCTCCTTATATGCAAGTCGCGAATCATTCGTGAGTCTCGTGTATTACAAATCACAAATGCATATATTCACGGGTTTCTCTTGCTGAAACTCATGGATCATTCGCAGGTTTTCCTCATCCATAGTCGCGAATGTGTTTCTTAACTTTAAAACATAAAAACACGCCTTTTGAGTTAGTTTGGGTAGTTATACAACTGACTCCTTCAGTTGTAACCACTTTGTCTTCGCCCCTATCTCTTCTTTAAGCATATAAATAGAGGTAGGGAGGTCCATGAAAGGGGACTTGAATTTCTGCATTGTTCTGCTGGAGGAATCGGGACTCTCTTTGCCCACACCTTTGCCCTGGAGGTCTTACCCTTGTGTTGCAGAGCTTGGAGGCTGAGTTCTTTGGAGAAGAGAAGCAGCAGAACTAGATCAAGGTTTTGTGAGGTGCCAAACTTGAAGAGAAGGTATACTTGTACTTGTTTTCAAGATTAATAAAGATGTGATGTCCTTCTTCTTCCCAAATCATTGTTCAATGTGTGATTGAATCTCTGTTTATGATCATATGATGATGTTATTCATATTATTAGTTTCATGTTTATTTGATTATCATTGTTTTATATGTGGTCATGATGGTTTGAGGAAGGTATAACTTGTTTTGTAGGTCTCTTGGAGCGAGAGGAGCAAGAAGATGATTGAAGAGAAAGCTTGGACCAGCCTTCAGTTAGTCAGGTGTGGACCTTTCTCATCTCTGATCTTGTTTATATATACTTGCTGAACATTGTGCATCTCTCTTTCAACCCCAGTACGTTTATGGCCTCTTAAAACCTAGCCATAGGATACTTTCCTTTACAACTGAACTGGCGACTCCGCTGGGGACAACCTTGTCTGTTTGGGGTTTTTCTCTTGATTTCTTTCATCTTTTTACATTGTTTCAGGTCCTTCTTTCCACTTAGGAACACTTTATAAATATGATAGCACACTTCCCTTGCCTTCTTAAGGTGGTTTTTTCCCTTTCTAGGATTTTTTCCACCCATTCGCGAGTTTCTCTTTTGAACAGTTGTGAATACTTGCTTGCATTTGCGGGTTGCTATACTGAACAGTCGCGAGTCATTCACGGGTTGCACTTATAAATAGTCGCGAATACACAAAAAACACATTTTAAGGTATTTTTGGTCATTTTCAGACTTTGATGTCTTCTGTAAAGTTTTAGCTAATTGAAATACCTTTCCAACGGTGTAGAAATGAGGTCAAACGGAGTTACAAAACTCAAGATATGGGTCCTCCAATATAGGTGTTTTTTCAGTGACTTTCAATGACTTTCATGAAGTGTCGTCATGGAAATGTTGACATGCGACGGAATCATGGGAAAGTGGTCACAAACAGAGAAGTGTCATTTTGAGCTATAACAGTACTACATACCATTCCTAATTAATCAAACCAATCATGCCCAACTAGTAATATTAAACAATGGTGTATACATAAGTATGGTAGTATATATCAGTCCTCCATTCAAGTGTTTAAAGACTTGCAGCAGAAGTAACAATAACCATCATGTATTTACCCTATTAATATCAAGTCTAAAAACAATGTTGCATTACATTTACTAGCAACAATAGTAACTTGGTATAGCATAAGTATGTTAAAACCAGTCCCTAACATGTGCATACAACATTGTACAACACTATAAGTGACATATATTAGTTTGAATTTAATGACAAGATATAGTAGCAGTAGTTATCATCTTGTCACAAGAAATAGACACCATTTTTTATGTGTTAAAATTGACCTGTATGCATGGATAAAACAATGTATATTAATCATCACCCACAATAGCAATTATAACAACATAATCATAAATAATATGCAACAATAAAGGTATTAGTAAGGCATAGTAATATTTTATGACAGCGGTAGTAGTTCTGGAATTTGCAATTAGGTGGACTTAACTAAATATATACCAAACAATTACCATTACCTATGAACAATTTAGCATATAGTATGTGTTAAGTCCACTGAAATTAACAATTTATACTAGCCTTAACTAACCCCTTGTTTGTTCATGTGTAGGCCAAAGAAAGGAAAAAGAGAAAGTATAGCAGGATATAAATTAAAGAGAGGGATTCCATTGTAAGGGTAGCCCTTAAGGGTGAAAATGGAGTCCTAGGAGGAATAGGAGAAGGGAAGGACAACCTAGAGCAGAGAACAAGAGACCGGGGGTGGAGGAGAAGAAGGAGAAGAATGGTCGAGGTTTGTTGTAGTGGCAACAAGTTCATGGATAAGGAACAACCCTAGGGATTCCCTAAATGGTAGAGCCCAAGGTATGAGAGGGTATGGGGTGGCAGCCAAGAGTGCAAGGGATAGTTTCGGAGGCTACTGCATGTAAGAGAAGAGGCAGTGCAGGTAGGAAGAGTAGTTTTTAGGACTGTTTTAGGAGAGCAACAAAGGAGAAATAAAGACAGTTACGAGGGTTCAGAAAGGATAAGCAATTGGTCGTTATGGAAATTAGGTTAGAGAGGGAACTTAGGAGCCTAGTTCGAGGTTTGAAGAGAGCAGAGAGGTAACAAAAAGGAACTAGAAGAGGGATGAGAGGGTTTAGAGAGCAGTCCTTAAGGAATTTTTTGGGCAGGTAGTTAGGGTATCGTTGGTGGAGGAAGGGATGGAACTACTCTAGGAATATCCTATCTAACCTAAAATAAGTTTCTAATAATACAAAACTACCTTAAACCTAACCTAAACTAACCTTAGACTAGTTTTTCGGAAGAAAGAAGATGTGAAGACCAAAGGAGACTAACCCTAGAAAAATACATAACCAACCTAGGGAATCTAGGGAGAATGGATAACCTAGAGAGGAATATTTCCTAGGTCAAACAACTAACATAGAAAAACTAACATAAAAACACTAGAGGACACTCTCAAAGAGACATGCCTCAACTTGCTAAGGTGACAAGAAGGATAGTAATGGCCTATCTTAGGAAAAAAAGTAGCACTAGGAATCCATTTAGACTCGAACATGCATCATCGACCACCATTAAAACAAAGAGATAAGAATCCTGACCTCCATGTGCTCGTGTTTAGCGAACATTCTTTTCATCGTTAACAATGTGAGAGGTACATGTGTTTGTACTTCCTCTGACAACCTTACTAGCCCGTGTTTAGCATCAAAATGTCTGGCACGCCAATTCACCACCTATACAAGATCAAAGGCTTGTGTTGTCAAAGTGTTCTATAATAATTTTCATATAGATAACCAACCACTGTAGTTTTTAAATTAACTATCCAAGATAAAGAATAAAAAATACATTAAGTGGGAACCATATTTACAACAATCTCACCTGGTAATAAAATACAATAAAGGAGAAGCAAATAAAGTGGTTGATTGTTGAAGTGCATCACATATGATAGTGTACATATTTAATGAACTTACCATGTTTGGACAAATTCCCATTTGATTTTACGAAGCAACTTAGTACTTCATCAATCTTTCCATGCTTCAAGTTATACATATCTCATACAACATATTGCACAAATCGCTCATGGAGGTTTCCCAGGGATGTATTTTCCAAGGGAAAAAAACATAAAAAAAATACCCATGGAAGCATTATCAACTGCAAAACACCTACAATCGAGGATTTTGAAGAAGAAAAACTTTACAGGGATTTCTATAAGCCCTCATCACAACTATTAATGATTATTGTTGTATAATATTTGCATTGATTGCATCTTCACAAATAACCTTCCATACTAGTTTTATATAATACATTTTATTTTCCACATTGAGGGGCATTTGTAACAAATGTATTATGGATTGTATTCCTAAAGGTGGAAACCCCAAACTAAGTATGTTGTGTTGAGGCTAAAATATGCCCAAAATGTCAAAGAATGTGGCCAGATTTATTGATTTTTGTATTGTACGAGTGCACAAGTCAACCCATAATTATGTTTGCTTTTGCCATGAACTCAAAAATTGGCCACAAATGGAGTTCTACTGCATTTTACCATTGTTTTGATGCATTGTATGTTGTTTTATTGCACAGGTTTGCCTAGAAAGTGGAAACAAATAGCCCATATATGAGATTTGTTGCTTTTAAGAGCCTAAAATATGACCAAGTTTGATGATTGATTTGCTTGAAGTTTTTAAAGTGCTTGAAACTTCTCACGATGTGAGAAAATATTGTGTGTTGACTTATAATAATTTGCAAATGGGGGTGACCATGCTCTTTGGAAAAATCACATCATTATCCACAGTCATAGGCCACTCCCATGAAGAAGGAATGAAATCCTGACCCCTCTAACTTTGCTAAAGTAAAATTCATTCCACATGATCATAAACTTTCTCATAATTAATTTTGATGAAGATAGTTGTTGTTGTTGATATATAGCAGAGTTATATTTTTGGCATTGATGTTCTACCCTATGTATGGTGCATTTCCATTTTACTTTTGAAACTTGTTGGATCGATTAGTCATTTAAACAACTTTCTATATTTATGTACCTTCAATTAGATATTAAGAGATATCATTTCTTTTTTGGTTATACAGGCTTTGAACAAGTGGATACATGGAGGTAAGGGATTGTTTGTGATTAAAGTATATCATTATTTTTATGATATTTAAATTGCTATAACATATTTTTTTGTACTTTAATAAAAATATAATAGGCTATGGCTAATCAATACTCTAATAATTTTGAAAAAAATAGAGAAAGCAGATTATCACACAAAATAAAAAAATCTGATTACGGAATTTAAAAAAAGAACGTGTCAAAATGATAAAATGGGAAAGAAATGGACATGCATCTCAGAAGGTAAATATTTAGAAATAGAACAATGTATTTCCTTATGCAATATAATGATTATTTTTATTGTATGATGATGTTATGCATATGTTTAATAACATTCTTGGCTACATTAACAAAGAAGAGGAAAATCCAAACAATAGCAAAGAATATTACACCTTATTTCCCTTTGAATGACTCTACTAGTCCTAACAAAGAAGGAAATGACAAAGATACAGTTTCCTGTTTTTAGGAGGAGGAGCAACATGAACAAGGTAAGCCCATTAATTCATATTTTTATAGTTCTTTATAACTATAAATTTTATTATTAATAAATCCATAACACCTTTATGTGCCCTTATTTTATAGAATATGTTCACTAACAACCATGCCATCAAGATAATGGTGTAGAAGGGGAAGGTCTCTCAACACAAAAAGAGGTGGAGCAACATGAAGAACAAGGAAATCTCATTAATGTATAATTTTGTAGTTCTTCATAACTAAACATTTATGACTTTGAAATCCATAACACCTTTATGTGCCCTTCTTTTATACAAGATGTTCATAAACAACCATGCCATCAAGATATGAGTGATGTCCTCCAGATAAATAACCAGGATTTTATCCTTTTCATCGACGAATGATATGTACATGGCCCGCTGGAACATTGCACCCGTGTTCATCAGGCCATACAGAATTTTAGCGTATATGAAGGTGCCCCAAGGAGTGGTGAAAGTCATCTTCTCTTAGAAATCTATATGAACCACAATCTGGTTATAGCCCGAGAAACCATCCAACGTGGAGATCCTCTAAGAACCCACTACTCTCTGCATGATATGGTCCATTTTGGGAAGAGGGTAATGATCCTTCAAGGAAAATATATCCAAGTTTTTGAATTCAATACAAATTCTTATTTCCTTATTCTTCTTTCTAACAGGAACCATATTCTCCACCCAACACGAGAATCAGAGGGCTACAATGATTTTAGCTTCGAACAATTTCTTGATCTCCTTTTCCACTAGGGGAAATAGCTTGGGATTAATCCTTCTAAGCTTTTGTTTGAATGACATCTCATCCTTATTGATTGGTATGGTATGCTGGATGATGTTGGTGTCACAATCCTTGAGGTCCTTATAACTCTAGGAAACACATTTGAATATTCTTTCATCAATGAGATATACCTCTGTTTGGATTCAGGTGAGAGGGTCCTTGCTATTTTTATGATCTTAGGCTACTCTTTTGTCCCAATATTCACCTCCTCCATATCTTAACGATTTGGGACCAATTGGCGCTCTCTCGCTACATCTTTCGGATCAAAAATATTCTCTAGAGAGACCATACCCCTGGGGATGGAATATACCTTTAGTTGCACAATTTCTTTGTCGCACAAGTTATTCCCATACCCATTCTAAACCTTAGGCTCCTACAATTCAGACTCCTGAACCCTTTCCTCATCCTCTTCTTTGGTGTCATCAATAGCAACGGACTCCTCTTCCTGAATCACTTCCTTTAGATCCACCGTTTGATTTTCAAAAGGATCTTGAGTGGGGGAAACTTCCTCCTGAAATTTGTTTTCTTCGTCAACAGTTTCTCCCTCAAATTCCCCAGCAAGAGTGAGGAACTGGTATATTTGTTTATCATCTTTGAACACTTGCCATCTCTTCACACTATTAGGGAAATTTTTTTTGTTCCTTACTTCAATTTCATATTTCCCTATAGGATGTGTGGGGACATTGAAAGTTGATGCCGAGGTAGCCAGGGAATCCACCACGTAATTCTATACTCTAGGAATCAGTTTGAAGCTGCATTCCTTGAATCCTTCTATGAGGTCCTAGGTGGAATTTCGGTAGCTCCTCATCCAGGGATTCCTGGCCTGATATTCACTAGTCATTTTATTTATTACCATATCGAAATCTCCATGTAACACTAGCCTCATGACCTTGAGTTTCTTCGAAGCCAGGATTTCCAATAACATCGCTTCATATTTTGATTCATTATTTGTACAGTCAAAATCAAGCTTGTAGGAATACCTCAGAGTGTATATTCCAGGGGGCCTCATCCATATCCCTTCCCCTACTCCTCCTCTGCAGGATGGCCCATCAAAATCCATGTCCCATATCCCTCATAAATCCTATTCAGTAGGTATGAAGGAAACATTCTGGAAATGGGAACTGCTTCATCTTTGTCCGTAAAGAAAATAACAGAACTCATATATGTTTTCAGCGAGTATATGGGGTGGTTTTACGTACTTTCATCACTGGTTACCATATATGACAATTTTTTCTCTCTAAAAATTCTTCTCTGTATCCTAAAAATAGGAATGGTGGCATATGACATGTCCATCTGGAGGGCACCTTTGAGCTTGGCCACCCAAATTCTAGATAACTGCATCCAAAAATTTGAGGGAATGTCAGCCACCACCACATCCATGACCAGGGTTTTAGCAAGGATTTGAGTAAGAGAGATGACCAAGTCTTTAATGAGAACTAGGCATTTGACTTTATTAGAATCAAAAGAGAAAATATCCTTGTAGGGTCTAGTCACATCCAATCCTAGTTGATCCATGATCCTTTTAGGCATCAGGTTGTGGGAGGCTCCTAAATCGAGCATGGCATTGTGTAGGATTTCATTGTGTATGTTTAGGCTAACGTATAAGGGTGAGACTTATTCATTGGATGGTTCGTCTACATGGGGGCTGGACATGATGGTGAGCCTATTATCTTCCAAATTCAGGCTATTCGATATGGCGGAGATTTGCCTCGAAGGTTGCAAAACTGTGGCAAATTTTGAAGGATATTATGAATTCTTTCAGTAGTTCAGTGAGGGGTACATAGATTTTAATCTTCGCAATTTCAGCCTCCAAGTTGAAAGATTCCTCTCCCTGGTCATATTTCCACGAATTTTATTCCCTTCGTTCCTTCCCTTTGGGATCTGGAACATTCTTGAGGTTATCTCTGGGAGGTGGGTCAATTTTAGGCTTGCTAGTGGAGGTTTTGTTCCCTGCCTCTCTACTTTTCATGACCGGGACATCTCCGTTTCTCAGGATAATTTGTCTCCACGCGTCTAAGACAACAAGCTGTCACCCTCTTCTGAAGTCATTTGTATCACCTGGAAGTGTCTCTCTTGTTTCTAGGAAAGCATTGTCATGTTCTTCCTTGGTGAGGAAGGTGGAAGGGGGCTCAGTATCTAGCTAATGGATTTCATCCTTAGTTTGATTCTCCCCATCTTGGTCCATGAAATTCTCTTGGAATGGAGGTCTAACTAGTGGATCAAGAAGACTCCTCTGCCTATTTTGGGAATATTGAGGCCTTCTGGCATTTAGATTCCTATTTTTTTGTTCTTGGTTTTCCCTAGGAGGGGGTATTCCATCTACTAAGATCCTTTCCATCATTCTTTCCATGGTTCACAACATGGTGTCAATTCTGGCCTCTTGCGAGCTCGAGGTGGAGGGCCCTTCCAACTCTTTGTCAACCTTTCACTCCCCTTCCTCTCTTCCCCATTCCCCTTCATCTCTTTTCTTCTTTCTTGCAGCAACTAGGTCCACCTCCACTTATATGGTGTCTTCCATCATAGCCACCAAGGAGGGTTATCTTCTTTCACTTAGCCATAAGGAGAATTCACCATCGAAATATTCCTTGTACTAGAGCTGGGCAGAACCTAGAGGAGGTTTAAATTGAGCAGGGATAGAATTGTACACTTTCATGAACGTGTCTGAGAATTCTTGGACAAAATCACTATCCTTCCTCCTCATGGAATGATACTCAAAGAGATACCGCTTGGGGTTCTTTTGATCTACCCATTTGTCTTTCAAAGCATCCTTGAAGGATTGATAACTCATAATAGAGTCATCTACGAGGATTTTATACCATTTATTCACTTCTCTAGCAAGGGTCTGGGAAAATAGTCTGACCTTAACATCATTGTGGTCTACCTCTTTGAGGTCAACCCAGTCCAAAAACGAACCCAGATGTTTTTCAGTCGAGTACCCTCTTTCTCCATAGAACTTCCTCATTCTGGTGAAGTATCCCAGGCGGAGGTCATGTTGAACTATAGGAAATCATATAGGATCGAATATGTTGGCCATCCTTTGGGGTATAACTGGGTTTACTAAAGGGGTTGGGACTGGTGTGACAGGAATCAATAAGCTGTGAGGTACATAAAGGTAGTGGGGAGTGGTGAAATTTGGAGATGAAGGCTGATTTTGTTCGAAAGTAGTGGGAGACGGAGGTGTGAAACTCAATTTCCTTGTGCATTTGAGATTTGACAAGGATTGATCAATGGCAAATGTGAGGCACTCTGGGTCTTGTAGGTACGAGAAACCACTGCCTACAGGCTCTAAGGTCCGAGGTGACCAGGAAATGTGGGGAAAGTCAAATGAAGAGGTGTCGGATGCTAAGTCAGAGAGGATAGATTTGGATTTAGTTATGGGAAGGGATAACCCACACTTCTCATTACATCATTCAGATATATCGCCAGCGAAAATAGCAGTATCAGTTGGAAAAGACAAATTCTTGACTAACCTATGCAACATGTTTTCCCTTCGGATCAAACTTTTAGGATTGAAAACTTCTTGGAAGGTCTCTGCATCAAGATTTCTTCTCGTATGGGTTCTTCTGGTCTCCAGTATTTCCCAATGGAGATGCTTTCATAGTTTTTGTGGAGTTTCCAAAGCATGTGTAACCAATTGTGTCTAGGACCAGCAGCTCAACTGGGTCATAGAACTGAAGCTGTGTCATCTTTCTCGAGGAGATAATAGAAATTAGGATCCCCACCAACAGTTCCAAGGTGTTAGCACCCTGTAATTTTCCAGTGG
Source organism: Pseudotsuga menziesii (assembly GCA_001517045.1). Classification (NCBI taxonomy): domain Eukaryota; kingdom Viridiplantae; phylum Streptophyta; class Pinopsida; order Pinales; family Pinaceae; genus Pseudotsuga; species Pseudotsuga menziesii. The sequence goes on from LPNX010055505.1 coordinate 37,291, forward strand.
ATGTTGCAGGAATTCACAGGGGTGACCATTTCAACCAACTTTAGACTATATTCTATCCAATACGGTCAGAGAGGGCTCTCTCTTGTCACAGAGGAAGGAAACACATATGCATAAAACTTTGCATAGCTCGTAGAAGGATAGATTTCTATAGTAAACAAGGAGTTGATAGTTTTAAAAAATGGTAGAATAGACATACTAGAAAATCATTGGGTAATGGAGTCAAATATCAAATCAGTCAAGGGTATTACAACAAAAATGAGAAGGGGATTTTCCTTTATATTCTGAGGCAAAGTAAGAAGCACAGAAAGTCAAATATCTTGAAAGGGTGGTGAACAGAGAAGGAGAGAAAAATACCAGCAAAGTAAGAGGCACCTATCTATGTAATACTATCTTGCACTTCCTTTAGTAGAATGAACAACAAAGGCTAGTATCTGCAGTGGATCATAGGAGATGAATTCCATAGCATTTACCAGAACACAATAACAAATGCAGCGTTTGATACAAGGAGCACTTAGCTGAGAGAGAATCCCTTGTATACTAATCTAGAGTGCATTAGCAGAAATACAAAAAAATGAAAGCGATGAATAGGAAACACAGACTAAATGCAACCACCTTAATGAATCTCAGAAACGTAGTAGCATATTTCTCATTAATACTTCCAAGAGAGTTATAGAGAAAAAACGAGAGCAGAATGATTTCTAAAATGAAAATTCCAACCCTTGTCTCATCAATTGAGGTCTTATTTATAATACTGTGGCTCCCAGGACCAACCCTGAAATAGAGCCCAATTCTATTACAAAAGTTGGGAATCAAATCCTGGATCATCATTTTAAATCCCAACGATTTCTTGAGGTGAAATTCTTACCATTGTTCTTTTCCGAAAATTGGCCTCACAGTACAACAACCACGCCGACCCCAAAATGGAAATGCAGAAGGAGAGATACACGCTTTCTTGCTCTAATGGAAATACCCATATCTTTATAACATTTTTAGTTTTTAAGGCATGGACCACTTTACTAAATCATTCCCATACTCCAACTAAGCATCGCCTTCGTGCAGATCCCTTTCCTTCAAGCACCTTGTGTCACGCGACATTGTTTCTGACCATAGATCTTATCTACGTGAAGATCTGTCATTGCTTACTGTGTCCCTTAATGTGATTTCATGCTCGTTACCCAAGTTAACCTCCCTACACCTTTCGTTGACGAAGCCACTCAACGCCATTGATTTCGATCGTATAAAATATCAGCCATTGGGAGATGCGGGACCCTAAAACATGTCGCATCGGCCTCCTTCACTAACCACCGTGCACTTTCTCCAAGTGAAATCTTTTAGCACTATAGATTAATTGCACCATTAGATATCGACCATCCATTTGTGCGGGCCATACTACCCCTTCGCAATGTTGCGTACAGTTAACCACCGTCCATGCTGTAGCTATGAATCGTGCTCCCACCATAGATCTCTAGCGTTGGAGGATCATGGGTGTCAACCTTTGAAGGAAGGCATGAATTTTGCAACCCTTCATAGTTAAATGGGCCATGCACCTTCCCTTTTGGTGAATTTTTTTTTCGTTGTCAACATGCCTTAGCTACATGCTTACGTCGTTGATTTTGAGGGTCTACGGGGTCTAGTAGCATTTTTTTGGGATGTTTTCTCATATTTTTTCTATCCATTGGTTGTCCTTCCGTCTTGGGATGAGGTTGTTCCCATATGTTGGCTCCATTCAAAATCTTAGCAATGGTGTGACCCATGTGCTAACAGAAGGTAAGAATGTCCCTCTTCATCCTCAATGAGCATGGCTGGCATGTAAAGTTTCAAGTTATTTACATTTACTAATGAGAAAATAGACATATAATGTGGAAGATTGAGTTTGCAGGAATTGTTTCCTATCTTCTCCACTATTTTGAAAGGCCCATATCTTACAACTTCAATTTTCTTCCTTGGTCTTTGTAAATCAGATAAAATTTGAGACTAAATTGTTGTTTTTGTTTCTTGACTTCAAATTTCCTTACGAAAAACTAATTTTTTTCATGTGTGATGAAGTTTACTATTCACTATGCAAAAGGAAACATTGTGAAATCTCTATAGTTTATTGAGATATAGATTATATATTTTGTTGAATTTACTGAAATTTAGATTATATATTTTGTTAAAATACATCATGTCAAATTGTTTTTTTTTTCGGGTGCAAAAGGAAACATTGTGGAATCTCTCTATATAATTGGTGACCATTCACCAAAAAAGGAAGATATAAAAGAAAGTACTCTGTTTATAAAAACCATGACCTGAGAAAACGTGTTGCATTGTTTCTATAAACTATGATAAAGATAAATGGTTACCAATGTAATTTTAATTTTGTTCATTTATGTTTAATTTTGTCCGCATATATTTTCGTGGGTGTAATTATTATTATACATAATTTCTATTAATATTAGCTACATTTGTATTACCTACATCACCATATTATTTCGTAAATATGACAAAAAACTAAATTAATGTGAAGAGTTATAGTTATCCAAAAATAATGTGTTGAAGTTATCATGTATCGGATGGAAGTATAGCTTGTTTTATATATATTTCACTCTATCATATAACATTTAACAATTTGTTATTTCTCTCCTTATTTTTGAATAATTCATAGTTCCATCTCCTCCTTTC
>LPNX010055505.1:42297-92759 GCA_001517045.1 Pseudotsuga menziesii
AAGCCTTATACGAACAACAACAAGTAATCAATCATATAAACATTCACCACATTATCCATTCATTTGAACACAAGAAATAACATGGAAACCCATCTAGGAAAAACCACCAAGGTGCTCTTCATATAGCATGAGAAAGGTTACATCACCTTGCAGCCCGTGGGATGCAGACTAATATTGAGACATGTCTTTAAGTTTAGACTTATAGTTCTCATGCTCTCTAGTTTGCTCTTCTACTCTACTCCTACTCCTAGCGGTCTACTCCCCCTGCAGTTAGATCCATGGCTCAATAGCCCCTCTAATTCTACCATACTCTTCTTGAGTCTACTCCTCTTCTGATCGCTATGAAATTACAACATAATCGGCATCCCCTTCCATGGATTACTGCTGAATAACAACCACTGTTTAAACTTGAAAAAAACAATGGAAACCTTATAGACCAACATGCCGTATCGACCAACCTTCTTACCATTGCATCCTTCCTATTTATACTAATTTACATGGCCACACAGGTCCAAATGCATCCTAGTAGTCTGTTAGCTGTCACCATTAACCACCCCTTTGGTTACAGCTATGGTGATCATGACTTGACACGAGGCACTATCGTCCTGACTTACAAATATCTTCTCATACATGCGTAGCTGCAGGCTTACGACGTCTTATATGGCCATGATATGGATTTTGTATCTATCGCTTTCTGGCTATTTTCCCCTTTCACGCTTCCGTGCTCGCCTTTCCCTTGCCGCATACTTCTCCGTTATGCTTTTGTGGGCCCTTTTCATCTTTTGTGCTCTTCCTTTGCTTCTATCGTGCGCGCGACACATTTTCCTTGGTTGCACGCATGAAGTTCTTTCTTATGCCCCTTTCTCGGGCCAACAAGACCCCAACACTCACCTGTGGCTCATACCGCACCACTAAGCAAGGGACATATGAGCGGTCTGATTTGTGTGGTATCTGTTTGAAAAACATAGAGATTGTTTTTTTTTTTAAGCTTCGGATGCATATTAACTTACACAGTCCGCTCCTTGCTCCCCCCTTTTTTTTTCAAGGAAAATTTGTGACAACTGCTTGTGTTTCTCTCCTCCTACTGTCTTTAATCCACCCCCTCTTCACATTTGGAATAGCTTGAAGTAAATCAGCAGAATTAGTCACAGAAGGTTTATTGCTACCAGAACCTATATCAGGCCCCTTCCGCTTCACTGACCTTTTACCTTTATCTTCAATCCTAGCATTGTCCTTATCATCGCGACCCCAAGATTTCTATTCGAACTCTCTGAATCTGTTTGCAAATGATTATCTCTACTGCAGCAGAGATAAGGACACCGACATGGCTTGTTTCACAGCCCCATTTTCGAGGATGGGTAATGGAGGATTCGATGGCGGAGTTTGCTTGAGCTGACAAGGTTAGCTTATGCGCTTCTTATTGAGACCAAGATCCCTGCGAAGAGGAATGTTGTCTTTGCTATGGGAATCTCTCATCATCTTGTCGTAGTCCACCTCAAATTTCACCAAGGGTGCTTAGTGTCTCGTTCTGACACAGCAATCCATGTGGCCTTGGTCCTTCCACCATTCTCATGCTATGGAGAGTTGATGCGTAGTTTCTGTGGCTTGTTCTCTTGCTGTGCTTCTTTGAGTTTCTCTCTTTTGCAGTGATTTTTTCACCAACCTCTTTGTCATATATATGAACTTTGAAGAGTTGTCCATATTGAAAACTAGACAAGTCTTACTATCCTGGGTGGTGGAGGTGAGGGATTTTCCAGAATATGACAAATTTCACTTGAGTAGCATATAGTTTAAACCGACTCTTGCCCATTAGACCCCTCGTAGCCTACTAAGATCCAGAGGTCCCGCCTGAAGGGGTGGATGCCACTGTCGTCTTCCAAGCCTGCATAATTTGTGAAAGACTGCAGAGACTGTGGATTGGACCTCGTAGAGCTTGTAAAAATGGGTCGGGTCTTTGGTTCCCATGGGAGCCTGCTTTGGTGCCACTGACAAGGCTGCTACTCTACTGATATACTAATAGCCAAGGATGATTTCACTGAAGGCTTGTTAATGGGTTTAAGCGAGTGGGTGAATATCACCATCTATCTTCTTGCTGTCTCTGGATACACTTGACATACTAAAAGCTGCAGCAACAGATTTAGCCCTCAAGGATGCTCGACAAGAGACTCTCCAATTCATTTGGAACTGCATCTGGTGGGTGATCAACATAACACAGTGATGTTTGGTTAGTGTAAGTGAACCCCATTCTTATAGTAAGAGAATTAAGTATTCTTCCATGTAGGCTTAGCCAATGGCATTATGAGGACAAGATGCTCACCTTGTGTACCGAATTTCTGTCTTAGATATGCTATGATTATCGATGTTGCCACTTTTGGGTAGTGATAGTCATGAGCACGTGCAGATGGGCTGGACAACCATGGTGACTGAGTTCTCCACACTTGATCTGGTTACAGTGCTATCCTGTTCCAAGCACCAAATCTTCACTGAATCTTGATGCATTTAACGGTTTGTCAGCACGTGCCAGCTATCTCGGATTTTCCATCACTTGCTTCATAATCGGTTTTGGCGGCGGTTGTAATGTGTATCATCATGTCTGCACAAATTTTGCCTTAAGTTATACCTGCCTTCCACGCACATGCGGTGCTATGGTTTCCTCCAAAATTCAAACATTTCAATTTTTTTTTTCATCCAAGTGCCGTGGTCGCATTTGCGTACATTATTTTGAACTTGTTGGTTCCAGGTCTGTTTGCGTAGTAGCGCAGACCTTGCCTTGGAATTCCTGCACCATTGCTTCTATCTTAGCAACTTCTACCATAGCTTCCTCTGTTTTCATGGCCAATTGATCCACCTGGTCGGACTGTACATGCTACAATAAGTCTTTCTCTATCGACTATAATATTCCTTGAAGCTTCTGCTGCATCGGCTGAATATGGTCTGTGAGCTTTTCTGCCTCTGACTGGAATTCCTCAACCTTGGATTCCCTAGCTTTCTCCTGCTCATGAAGGGTCTAGACTTCCTATTGGATACTTTTTATCTCTGCATGCTTAATGACCTTTTGCTAGAGGGGCAGCTTCCGCATGTCCACCTTCGCAGCAGTGATGCGCTGATCTACCTCGCAAATGTGCTGCCTTATTTTCTTAGTTGCGTCATCCTCAAGCAATGTTTCCCAAATGGTCGCAACATTGTCTGCAGCCTTTGCACAGATTGATTTTCCATATTTAATATTGGTAGTAGCTTTAAACACTGTTGTTCTTCTTTTTACCAGCACCTCTGGGGGTGTGCTTGGTATCTATCGGGCTTGCAGATCTTCTACTTGGAATTGAAGATCTTGCACAATCTTTGCAAGCCTGGCCACTTTAGCCAAGGAGTATTCATCGGCTTGTGCAACCTTCGGTGGGAATGTTGCGATGACATTTTTAATAGTATCTACCAACATGACATGAGTTTGCTCGTGGGCCAATATTTCTTGCATCTTCTCAGTCAGGAGGTTGGTGCAATCCTACAATTCCTAATCTTTCCCTTGCAACATGGCCTTGTACAGGTTGGATTTCTTTTTCTGTCTTGCTTCCTGGTGAGAAAAAACGTTTTTCCTTAGTCGAATTTCAGCTAAAGCTGTCTGTTGGATGATATAGATCTCATCCAAGAGAAACTTGGAGAAGTCTATCTAGGTGGTGCTATTATCAGTATCTGTGGTTGTATCTTCCTTCATGCCAAGTGCTTGCATCTGAATGAGTACCTTGATTGGTGGTTCCCGCGGTGGTGTGAGTAGTGGTATGTTAGGATCAATGCGATATGCTTTGGTGTCCATCGTGTGCTTGACCTCATTGATAGCTGCTCTTAACTCATTGAGGCAGGGCTGGAATTGGGTAATGATGCTCTCTTGTTGGGCCCTTATGCCACCAAGGTTATCTTGCGCAAATTTCACCATGTCATTGGCAAGTTCTTGCAACTCATCCTTCATTAATGTAGTGGTGTTTTCTATTCTGTATGCTTTCTACTTCTTCTGTAATGATTGAGCTTCCTTAGGTTGCACATGGGTCTGTGTCTATTCTTCAACATGCGGCTACATGAAAGGATGGTGGTCTGAGTCCTCTATATCATCCTCATCTTCCATGTGTTTCCTGTGATGGATCCCCTTGGGTATCATCACCTTCTTTCTCTTCACCATGAACTTGGTGAATTGGTGGTTCTTCTACATTCTTCTCTTCAAGAAGTGGTTCTGCAAGCAGGCCGCACCATTCCTCTGGCCAGAGCTTGAAAATTACATCCACATTATCGTCAGTTACTATGAATCTAGCTTGATGTATTTTCCTAGGTGGACCTTTTATAGGCAACAGATTTATATTATGCATATCAACTTCAAATTTGATGAAAGAAGCATACCTTTGCATAGTTTTGGTGTGGATCCTGTGGGTTTTCCGAACAACCTGTTGCACTGCCTCTGCGTGCAAGAAGAATACCAAATTTCTATCTCGTTGATGCTTGTTGTCAGCCTTGTCTTCCCATAGATTCTGATATTTCCCCCCCAAATAGGATATCGAGACATCCATTTATACATAGTCCAGGGGGTCAGCCCAAACAGTGAAGGAAATCAAAATTAGCAGCCAGGAATAGTAGAATCTATGACCTTCCTTTTTGCTACGCCAGCATCACATCTTCGAACAGGGTGTTTAGCAAGAACCATGACAAATTGAATTTTTGTCCCCATGTACATAAATCTGCAATTTCTATTACCCCTACGGAACATTGTGTCGGTACCACACTATGAAATATTTTATAGGATAATATTTTTGCAGCAACTCAGACACTTTGGTCCTAGATGGGCCCAATTAAGTATCCCCATCCTACGCACTAAAGGTTGTGCTTCCGCTTAATGTCTCGAGCATTATGCTTAGTGAGGTAAGGCAGAGGGTCTTTGCCTTCACTTGGGAGCCTTGTAATCATTAGAGAGAATTTGAGGTCAAAAATGGGCCTCCTAAGAGATGTACTACAAAAATATAAGATATATTAAAATATTATGAGTTAGGGGTTTTATGGGGTAGGTGTATATGACAACTCATCTCCTACACTACTTTTTATGCACAACATAAATAACCATGGTTGAGTTACTTTTCTAAATTGACAATATATAAAATTAATAAAATAACTCTACAATGATGTGACTAAGATTCATTGTAAATTCCCAAAAAATTATTGTCCTTTAGCATTTATTTGTATTGAACTTGTAAATAAAATTAAATAAAAATGAATTTAATTTATATGCATAACTAAAATATTTTTTTCATATAAATATCATTCATGAATTTAATTTATTTTAAAAGTACAAGATTTAATATATATTAATTTGACATTATTATATTAAATACAATTGAGTGAATATATAATTTAAAATTAAAAAATATGAAAAATGACAATATATTATTTTATAAAAAAATGTGAAAAGACATTTTTATGAATTATGAGTACTTTACTTGACAATGACAATAATATTATTTTATGAGAAAGTGAATTGTGAGTACTTTACTTGAAAATAACAATAATATTATTTTATGAGAAAGTGTGAAATGACTTTTATTGTGAGTACTTCACTTTATGACTTAAAAGCACTTGTACCACTACCTTGGTTAACTATGGGTTTTCAACCACCATAGAAAATGTGACAAATAAACATTCTTAACTCATGCAATGCCACCTCAACCATGGGGGATGATGTCATCTATTAGAATGTAATTGGTTGATTTTTATAGTACATTTTGGTCCTTTTGAGGCCCATTTTTGACCTCAAATTCTCTCTAATGTCTCTCTATTAGTTCAGTAATGATTGGGTATGGTTGATCCAGACATAAGTATCCTTGATGAATGTAGACCACTAACTGCTTTACATATGAACTGGCCTGTACGCTATGGAAAAAATGAGGCATGAACAACATGTTTGTTAGGCCTGAAGTGGCCAGTCCCTCAGCCCACACCTTTGGTTTGATTACCTTGACAATAGATTCAACGGCCTATATTATGTCCATGCAGTCTATTATCTGCAATCCCTCTTGCTGTCGAGTGTCGTAGCCCTGAATTTTAAAAATAGCTAATGTGGGGAGGATGTCCTTCAGTAAAGGTATGTTGACAGGGATCCGCAGTGCTGTCAAAATGGTCATCGGTTTCACCGGGATATCTACATGCACTACACCAAGTCTTCTTGGTCTAATTTAAGCTGCAAAGTTCAGGTTGGATTGTTGTCTCTGTGGATATGCCTGTGGTAGCAGTTCTTCATATTCATCATCAGTTCCTTGGTCAGCAACAGGCGTCTTTCCTCTTTCACCTGGGGTGTCTGGAACTTTACGTTTCTTTTGTCTCGGCTGTGGTCATGTAGATGAATCGCCCGGAATAACTGGTATTTCCTAGACTGGGTTCAACACAGGACATGAACCAGGGGTAGGAATTTTTTGTGGCTTCCTTGTTCTTGCCATTGCGTCGGTCTCTGGTGACTGCTACAGCTGCGGGCTTGTGGCTAACTGTGTTTCTACTTCCTCATCAATGGGGCAGCCAGAGATGATAGTGACGTCTGAAGCCTCACTCTTGCTGGGAATTTTAATTACCATGGGATTGAACAAGATGGAAAATAGGTGATAGGATGCAGGTTTGCAATAGCTCGTCTCTAGTGCTCTCAGTGCATAATAGAAAACTGTCTTGATGAGGAAAGGAATATTTTAGATATTGGAGAATGTCCTTCAATCATCATTTGACAGAAGCTTAAGGTCTAATCACACTCTCAGGCTTCCTTTTCCAATGCTTTCTCCATTAATGTTTGTAGTTGACCTTTAGGGCCGTACTTGTCAGACTAGTAATGGCAATTAGTGCTAAGACGGTTGATGAGAGCGAATAGTACGCCACTTTGCTCCTCGTACTACATTGATTTAATATTGCCATGCAAGTTACATAGTCATACAAATATTTGGTATGGATCCACTGGTTAATGGTAGCCAACCTTTCATTCCTGCTTTTTGCATTCTTTGGCCCCTAGCTATCTTGCCGCTTGCGCACTTTAGGTCGCTCGCTTGAGTATATGCGATGATGTGAACACTAGGAGGTTTATTGCTCATGCTTTCTGTTGGTTTTGTCGCAATCCTACAACAGAATAGTTTACATCTTTTGGACGCTCCTTTTTTTTTACACGTGTCGGAGTAAGGTTTTAGGCAGCTGCCATTCACCAAACTCACTACATGGGTACCATTGAATTTTCTGAAGTTGCGTTGTGCCCATACCCATAGTTTATGCGATGGTATATAGCCTTAGACAAGTTTCCTTTAGCTTGTGAGGGTGTGCAAATAGCCTGCTATCATAGTGTAGGATAAGTCTTCCTTCTGTGGATGGATTCACCCTGATATATTGATAATGTCATGCCAACAACTGTTATTGAGTTGGCTTAGTCTGCAATTGCAACGGTATCTTCATCTTCTCTAAGTCTTCCACCATTCCCTTTCTTTCTGTGCCATGTAGAGGGAAGAGGGTTTGGTATTCCTTCAGGATATCTGCGATTTGTACAACTGCTTCATCCTATAAGTGCTTTTGTATGATTCTACGATCTTTACTTAGTTCCACCATTTCTGGCCTGCTGGAGTTAGTCAGGCTATATTCTATGCCCCTGGGTATATTGTCTTGCTGAGTAGATGCACTGTGTTGGTGAGCACTAGTGTCATTGATCTTCTCGACTATACCCATTTTTTCTTGCTGGATTGTATGATGAAGTATAGAGTGTTTTCCAGCCTTTAGAACTGTATGCGCGACCTGTTGGGTTCATTGTCTCAGCTGCTCAGAGTTATCTCAGGTCTTGGGTGTGATATCCAAAGTGTATATGAAACTCTCATAGGTGGGTAACTCCCGTGATTCAATCTCCACCCTTTGCAAATACCTTGTGACTCTTTCACACCTTCTCATGGAGACTTCATGTAACCTATTTTTCCAATTCTCTAAAGCCTCCCCTGAGTCAGACATACATGAACTCGCGCACTTCCAGCTTAGGTTCCCATCTGTCATCAGACTGATATGATCTTTCTTAGCTGTAACATTGTAGGTTTGAGTGATATAGTCGACCTACCCCTCATTATAAACATGTTCAACATATCTTTGTCCCTCAAATGCATCAATGGGTGATACTACTCTCATTTCCTCATCTTCAAAGGAGAGGATCCTTTTCTTGAAATTTATAATTGTTTGATTGTCTATAGCCCAATATATCCCTAGTAGTGCAGGGTAAGGATTTGTATCATCTACAATGTTTACGACCTCAAAGTCTGCATGTGTGCGAAATCCTTCAACATTGACGATGACATTGCTCAATCGTCCAATGGGTAGTACCTTTGCTTGATTGGAAAGAAGCAGTTGGATAGGAGACTAGTCCAAGCGTGGCTTACCCATGCTTTCCCAAGTCTGGAGGGTTAGGATATTGACATCTGACCCCAGATCTAAAATGATATAGTCCATGTCATAATCACCTATTTGCGCATTCATTCTTAATTCATGGACAGTCTTACATTTTCATTGTACTTGGTTAACCTTCTTCTCAATGTGTGGTACTATAGGGATCTTGTATATTATTGCTTGTAGTTCTGCAATAACATCTTTATCTTGGATTAGCATCAAACAACTTGATAGAAGAGGTCTCAACTTACTAACCTTGGTTGAATCTTTCTTCTGCAACATGTGTTGGAATCGTTCAGGCATGTCCTTGACTTTTGTTGAAGTTGATGGTACATTAGGGCTTATGATGTCTAATTGCATATCCCAGAATACTTCTTTCTACTTCAGGCCGGTAGGTGATTCTTTTTTCTGTGTCATCGGCCTCACTTGTGGCTGCATTTGTTCTTGTGGGTTCTCTGGTTCTACTCCAGTCGTCGCACCTCCTCTTATTATGGAAACAATGTTTAGGTCTTGTGGTTCAGCCACGATCATCTAAACATTCACATTTGCATTCGGGTTCAAGTTTGGTAGGGGTTGGATGCGGCAACAGTTCTTGCTTGCCACTTTGCGATCAATTGAAGACATTGTTCAACATTATGTTCTTGACCCTTACAATATGAGCATGTCCTAGAAGGCTCCAAACAATCTCTGGTAAAGTGACCTACTTGTCCACAGTTATAGCATGTAACTGAACCTCTCCCATTTACCAAATCCTCCTCTACCACCTTGTCCTCTAAAGTTTCCTCCACCCCTTCCCTGAGGGTGTAATTGCTGAGGTGGGTATTGGTTCTGCTGGTAGTTTTGTTGATAGGGATTTCACTACACGTATGGCTGTTGAAGCGCATACGGCTATTGGTACTGATTAGCTGCGAACTGTGCAGGTTGGTATGAGGCTTGTGCCTATTCAATCTAAAGTAACCCCTCATTTTTCATTAAGTATGTATCACCTATTTTTTCTTTCAAGAGCTAGTATGCTCTACAGTCTTTTTCATCGTTTCCTATCGATCTACAAAATTTACAAAATAAGTTTGCAGGGTTACTTACAACCTTTTGTAAATACACACATTCCTCATCATAGTGACCTCTTGATTGACATATATGACACCAGGGTATCCCTTGCCCATTTAATAGGTTAGGTGCACCAGATGCAACATGATTCATGAAGGTCAGACAGTTGTCCTTGGTGCATTCGTCCGTTCTACATTTTGTGCACCACAAGTCCTCTTGTCCTTCTTTCCCCTTATTCATATCCTAAAGTTGTAGTGTGAGGTTGGCTAACTGTGACTAAATTTGGACCATTCTGACGGCACCATCAGCAATAGGTGAGGCCTCTAGCTTCATCACCAACTCTAGTGCTTTTATTTGCGACTCAATCTTGTACTGCATCAAAGGCCCTCGGTGTTATAGCGGATTTCACCACTATAGGTGAATCACACTTTGTATGGCCTTTCCCTGTCCCGTTGCAGACTCCTTAGACCCTATGGACCACTTTTTTTCCTTCGATGTTTCCTTGATCATCCCTAAAAACACATGAAAAATGATACACGCGATTTTTTAACCTATAAGCACGTACATATGCGGGTTTGAACACTAAAACCGTGTACATCGGGATGTGTGCACAATCCAAATCCTTTTGGAGTTTTCCTTGACATGGATTCGACTCATTCGATTCCTGGCCTTCCCTATGCCTTGAGATCGCTCGGATTCGACCTTTCATTATCCCTTGAAAAGCTATATAAGGAACCCCTTGGTACATTGAAGGCATACGAGAGAATTGAGAGCAAAGAAACTATAGTCCATTGTTGCCGGAACTTATGCTTGAGTCTGCATCCATTTGTCCCTTGGAGCACCTTTGTGTTCTTCCCAAGCTTGCCTTTTGCTTATGAGCATGCTATCGAGAGATGGAGGATTGAAGTGGTGGAGGCCCAAGTGGGGGATTCAATTTCTCCGGTTCGCAGACGTGCCGTCAGAGGTTGTATCTTGTAATCTCTGATTTATATTAATAGAAATATCTTTTCCTGTCCAATAATGTGTGTTTGCATGAATATTTTATCCATTGGATTATGTCAAATGCTTATACATTATTGATTATATATGCTAGAATAGATATAACACCAGGATATATAGAATGCTTGTATTGTTTACTTGTTGTTGAGGAAGTAACAGATCAATTCAAGCTAAAGATTGGAATGCTCAACGGGGATCTACTTCAACCGTCCGGAATAAGGTACGAGGTCTGATCCTTTAGTGTTAGACATTTTATTTCTATTGCATATTGGAAAGGATTGATTTCTGGAGTCAAGCTGTCTGTTGTGGTACCCAAAGCCGTAGGAATTTCTCTCCGTAACAGAATTGGCGACTCCATTGGGGAGTTCCTAGTAGTTATCCTTTGGGGGTTGTTTTCTCGGCATTCAATGAATTTGAATTTCTCTTTCTCTCTTGTTTCTGTGTCGGGTATGGGGGCATGTATGCCTGGTAGAGTTTGATAGGTGTGAATTTTGTCTCAGCCTGTCTGTTTGCCTTGATTTTATGCACCTTTATTCTTGTACGTGGGGTTTTGACTTACAGTCGTGTATACACACGGTTTCCTTTGCGATTTCCATGTATACACGTGGGTTTACTGCGAACAGTAGCATATACCCTTGATTTTCCTTTTTGTGGAAGATAATTGGTTGCTGGGTGAATTCTGTTAGTTGCTGAGTCTCCTTTGACACTGCCTGAGTCTGTTTAGACCTCTGTTTCTGACATAAACATTTTTTTTAAGGCTATTTTATTTTTATTTTTAGAAAGTTCTTGTCATGGCATTTTCGATTTTTTGTTTGAGATTAGTGCATTAGAATTCTTTTACCTTAGTGCTTTGCTTAAATGATGTTTGGGTGTGCTTGCAGAGTCTAGGGGTCGTAGAATCATTCTTTTTCTTTTTGCATCTCTTATATTTTCAAAAAATCCAAAAACATTTGCTTATCATCATGCATTGCATTTTGCACTTTGCATCGTACTTGCACTAGATCTAGATTTGCTTTGGAGTACTAGTTAGGACTTCATATAGGAAATTTGCATTTATCATTTGAAGAAGAATTGTGCATTTCACATAGTAGCATACCCTATTTTCATGGACACAATGCATTTGCATTGATTGTTAGGCGTGCATTTTACTTCATGTTGTGTCATAACACCACTAGTTGCATGATCATATCCCTTTTTTGAGTAATAAAGCCAACTAAAATCAACGCTAAATAAAATGAACTACACTCTTTTCTTTTCTAGGGTGCACCAAAAAGCTTAGGTTTTAGGATCTTGGAATAGTTCATTGTAAGTCAATTCTCCAAGATCACTAAACAACAACTTCTAGGTGTCTGTCCAGGTGAGTGTGTGAAATCCTTGGTATAACCAGTGTTTCTCAGGATCCTCCTCTCAAAAGGGAGTTAAGCATGAGGCAGTGTGAGTGGTTATTGATTGGGATGACCCCTAGTCATAAATGAGTAGCACCGGAGATATTTCCAAGATTGTATTCATATCTGGGGGATCTTTCGATAGTTTCGGGCTTTGCTACCCTACCCATATGGTCAATCCTGCCTGTGACTGTCCGCCTGAGCATTGATTATATTGAGGTGACCTTAGTGGCCTTACCTAGGATATTGAGGGGGTACTTTGTAGGGGTTATTCTGCAGATGTCCCGGCCAGGTTGGGGTCGGACAACACAGTCACTTTATGCGTTGAAGCTGAGGGCCATAATAATTGGTTACGTACCTCCGCTTGTTGTGTATGGGAGTCTCAAGCCTCTCCTAGGAGAGACATACTTGCTTCATTTGGGAGCTCACTTATCCAGCCCTTGTTTGCTTGCATTTGGCTTTATATTTTATTAGTGATTGCTCTGTGCACGATAGTTGGCCTAGGGTTTACGTAAATAGAGAGTCTTTGCTATTTTTTTTGAGCCATTGTGGATTCGAGTGTGGTTCCTTGCCATTCTCGTAGTTTAGCAGGGCTTCCGCCTTCTACTTTTCCTCCTCCTTTGGGAGAGAGACCTAGACAGTCCAGGAAGACTATGTCACACATTGATTCACACACCATGGGAGACCATTCAGAGGATATTCCTGAACCACCTCCTCCCATTCGTGTAGACGATGGGGAATTTACACCTACTTATGATCCTTCACCCGACTTAGCTGAGTTAGGTCCTATGATTTCTGAGATAGGAGCCATGCATGATAGACCTACTCACTCTAGGTCATATTTCCCATTGACACGTTACCGGTATGGAATGCCGGAGGACGCCGAGACTCATTTTGAACCTGCCAGCACTAGCTATGGTAGTTATGCTACGTCTAGTTTCCATACACATGATTTGACATTCCATGTCGAATCCGATTTTGAGCCTAACACTATGCCTAGGGGCACTCTCATTACTTACCATGTGGAGAGGTTTGGGAGCACTAGTCACATTGCACCTTCCATCCCAGTGGTGGAAGCTACATCCTATATCCCTCCTAGGTCTAGGGTTAGCGATCCGATTAGGATACCAGATCCAAGACGAGTGACGATAGGTGGTAATACATATATTATTACTCAGGTTCCTTTGTCCTCGGTCCCTAGTTCTTCAAATGTACATCCTCCACCTTATTCATGTGGTCCTTCGAGCCGATATATGGCTACGAGTTAGGTCCGTATTGCAATTACTAGACCGATTGTGTCTCAAGTTCACATACCGCCAACTACTTCAGGAGGTTATGTTCATGCTTCTAGAGGTCATATTACTACTTCCGTGGCATATACCCCTACTTCCGGTATGTATATTCCTACTTCCAAAGCGTATCTTCCTACCTACAGAGTGTCTCATGGGGCATCGCAAGCGATGAGCTATGGACCCTATTATGGGACGCAGTTTGGACAGGTTTTTTCACCTTATGGAGGCGGGTACCAAAAACCTGCTTACTCTCCTAATTACGGCTTTGTAGCTCCTACTAGTCAAGGTCCACCATACTATGGTAATTCCACGCCACCCTATATGGGTCAGACAGGAGGAGGACACTATGGCCAAGGCCATGGTGGTAATCAACCCTATATGAACCAGGGAGCGGTCCATCGACCTCATAATCCTAGGCTCCCTTTCCTTGCGACGCTTAATCTTCCTGACCTATCAAGACTGACGAACGATCCTGTGGCTCATGACCCGGCTTGGCCGACTGTCCCTACCAAGCTTCCTTCGGACATACCTAAGTTCAAAGGCAAATCGGGAGAGGATCCGAGCTAACACGTTACTACGTTTCACCTATGGTGCTCTCCGAATTCATTACATCAGGACTCAGTCCATTTGAGACTATTTCAATGCACCCTCACAGGCCCTGCTGTGAAATGGTATATAGAGTTACCTAAGGGAGCTTTCTCTTTGTTCGACGAACTTGCGATGACTTTTCTTAATCACTTCCAGCTACCAGTGCGCTATGACGTTGGTACTGAACTCCTGTCGACATTTCGGCAAGATAAAGCCACACATATTTCTGATCATATCCAAGAGTGGCATAGAAGGAAGAGGTTAATTAAAGCTTTTATACCATTGGAATTCCTCCTTGAGTGGTTCCTCAAGTCGTTATTGCCATATATAGCGAAGGATGTTTCCACATCTAGAGTGCCGAATGAGGAACAAGCGATTTTTAGGGTGCAGGAACTAGACTTGATCTATGCTCAGTCCAGTTTGTTGTATGAGATTATTCCCAATGCCCCTCATTCTAGTTTTGATCCCAAAGTCAAACCTGCACCACATGCCGATGGCATTGTGGGTTGTGCAAGTGTGAAACCTGTAGATTCGGTTGCAAAAAAAGCTAGTAAATTGTCAATCAACCAATCTGCTTCAGGACAAGCTACGGCTTTGTCTCAACCCGCCCAAATGACGAATGTACTTTCTGTACAATCATCGGACCAGAAGGGTAACCAGTAGCCTGGACGGAATAGAAAAAAGGGTAAAAATAATAATAGAAAGGGTGGGAATAAGAATGAGAATGCTAACAATAGTGACAAGAACGGTAGAAATGCTGGGGCGGACAAGCAAGCGAAACGTAAGGTTAAGTTCCCTTACAATCTATGTAAGGACGATCACCTCACTTACTTGTGCCCTCGGATTGAAGAAGCTTCGAGATTCTTATCACAAGGCCTAGCTGTGCTAACTAACCCTTTACCACATAATCAAAATATGAACTCAAAGTCCCATGACCAGTCTAGTGATGATGATCCACTAGAGGGTAGTGGTCGTGGGTGCATTAACATGGTCCATGCTGCGAAAGTTGTGACTTGTGTGAAATATTATAGTTCGTCACAACCCAGCCCAGGCAAAGAGCCTGATCCACCAGGATCCCCTTCGCGCATTGAGAAACCTACAGATAAACCTAAGGTTGCACCTCACATTCCTAAGGGAGTCCTTAAGCATTTGCGTCATAATCCAAATTCCTGAGCCACCCATAATTATTCAGCTGTCGAGGATTTGGGCCATACTCCTTGTGCGATGTTTGCATTGGAAGTGCTTCAGAGTTGTCCTTTGCAAAGGAAGGCGTTGCTTTCTGCCCTTGGTCTGAATGATGATGATTCTTCCTCGATGATCAAATTTGAAACCGCAAGAATTCAGCCTTGCTTGCCCTACTATGTGTCTCTTTTGGTGCACGTAGAATGTCTTGGTATGATCGTCAAACGTACTGTGATTGACGAGGGCGTTGCTGCTTCTGTGATGTCTTTGGCTTGTTGGAAGGGTCTCAGTTCTCCTGAGCTCTCTAAATCAGTGACTATGTTAACTACGTTCGATGGGAGATCTTTTAGGCTGCACAACATCCTTCCTTCCCTTAAAGTCTGTTTGGGTGGGAAGATCGTTGTGATAGAGGTTGAGGTGGTTGATGCACCCCTTGACTAAAATCTCTTGCTGGGTAGGAATTGTATGTACAGTATGCAAGATGTTGCTTCTTCCTTGTTCTGTGTTGTATTCTTTCCACATAACGGGAAGATCATAATGATTAATTAAATGACATTCAAGAATCCATCTGTTACTGCATCATCAGGATCTTCGATCCCGATTGTTGAACACTCTCAACCGGCAACTAGGAGTGTGGGTGTAGGCATGTATCCATCCCTCATGGGAAGCTTTAGTTGTCCTGCACTGATCCTCATGATAGGATCTAGTTCCGACGAGGCTTCGAATTCTACGATATCAATGTATTTTCACACAAGTCATATGGAAGACCCTTGGATTCTTCCTACACCACGTATTTCAAGTGAGCTTGTTGAGACGAGCGTGCCACTGCCTACAGCTATGATAGCTTATCAAGCTAATCTCAAGAATGTTGCAGAGCCTGGTTCTTCCTCTTCACGGATGGAGGAGGAGGACCCTTATGTGATGCTGGCATGGGCAGTACAGTCTTCTCATGCCCACGACTACCTTGATACGGTTTTCTCTTCGGATGAAGCGATTATTGAGGCTATGTCGGGAGTTGAGCCACCATGGGAGGAACTTCATCATAGATCGTTCTTTCTTCCAGAGCTTGAACGTTTGGAGTGTGAGGATTTTAGGGCGGTTCCATTAAGCTCTCCTATTCCGATGGCTGATGGAAACATGGCAAACATATCTTCAACGATTCCTATCAACATCTCTCACAATCCTGACATGATAGAGAATGTCTATATTGGGGCGGAATGTTCCCATGTTGAGATTTTGGAATATACCGAGCTATTTAAGGAATTTCGTGATATTTTTTCTTGGTCTTACGATGAGATGCTAGGTATTGACCCTCGTATTGTCAAACACAAAAATTAAGACTTACCCCAACGCTAAGCCTGTTCAACAACATTTACGTGCAGTGAATCCTAGGAAAGCACCCACCATTAAGGCAGAGATAGAGAAGCTGTTGAAAGCTGGTTTCATCTATCCCGTTCCCTTGACGGAGTGGGTTTCAAACCCCGTACTAGTGGATAAGAAGCAGGGAGCGATCCGCATATGCACTAATTTCCATGATTTGAATCATGCCTGTCCTAAGGATAACTTCCCCACACCATTTATTGATCAGATTTTGGATGAGTGTGCGGGTAGCAAGGTGTTCTCCTGTATGGATGACTTTTTTGGGTATAATCAGATACAGATTAAACCCGAGGACCAACATAAGACTGCATTTATTTGTCCTTGGGGAACATTTTCATATCAGAAAATGCCTTTCGGCCTTAAAAATGCCGGAGCTACATTTCAGCGGGCGATGACCTTGATCTTCCATGATCTCAAGTCCATTATTGAATTATTTTTGGATGACCTCGCTGCTAATTCTCGCATGAGAATGCGTCATCGCTATCACTTGAGATTGGTATTTGAAACATGCCGGCACTATTCAGTTAGATTAAATCCTCATAAGTGCATCTTTTGCGTGAAGTCAGGTCATTTGTTAGGATTCATCGTGTCAAAAGAGGGTATAAGAGTCGACCCTTTTAAGGTTGAGGCAATACTTCAGTTGTCTCCCCCGAAAAATATTCATCATCTTCAGTGTTTGCAAGGCATGGAAAACTTCTTACAAAGATTTGTTGTCAACTTTACCAATTTGACTAGAGGCCTCATGCATCTCTTGAAGAAGGATACTCCCTTTGAGTGGGATGAGCGAGCCTAGTAGTCCTTCGATGCACTCAAGAGAGCCCTAGGATCGGCCCCGATGATTAGTCCTCCAGATTATAGCCGTGATTTTCTATTATATGTGGCCACGTCTTTAGAGATGATTGGGATGGTTTTGGTTCAAGAGGATGAGGAGCCCCAAGAGCATGTCATATATTATCTGAGCCGAAACCTTATTGACACAAAGATTCATTATTCTCATGTCGAGAAGCTTGCTTTAGCTACCGTACATGTGGTTCAACATTTGAGACATTATATTCTCCTTCGCCAGACCTTGGTTGTGGCCCATGTCAATCCGTTTCGATTCGTCCTCACCCGAAGAATGATTGGGGGAAAGTATAATAAATGGATTGTCATTCTGCAATAATTTGATCTCGAATTTGTTTCAGCAAAATCGAAGAAGTCTTTAATCTTTGCAGAGCTTATATCGGATTTTCCGAGCGAGGCTGAGGAGTTGGTTTGTAAAGATACATTTGTCAATGAACACATCTTCTTAATATCAACGTTAGACCCATGGTATGGGGATATCATAGTATATCTGCAAACACAGAAGACCCCTACTCACCTCTTGCGAGATGAACGATGACGATTACATCACGTCTCTAAGAACTACCTCATAGTAGACAATACGTTGTACCGCCATGGGGTAGATTCCATTTTACGACGTTGTTTAACTCATGACGAGGCTGAGGTTGTGATGAACGGATTGCCATGGAGGGGCGTGTGGTGGTCATTTATCTGGGCTTTCTACAGCTCAAAATATTTTGAGAGCGGGTTATTTCTGGCCGTCGATCTTTAAGGATTGTGTGGATGCAGTCAAGAGGTGCCACCCTTGCCAGGTGTTCGCACGTAATATGCACTCGAAACCTGCCCCATTACATCCCATTATCACCGCCAGTCCCTTCACTAAGTGGGGGCTTGATTTTATGGATTGCAACCCAGCTTTGGCTGGGGGGCACCATCACATTATAGTGGCTATTGATTATTTCATGAAATGGGCTAAGGATATGCCTACAGTAAAATACGACGGTGAGACAGCCACTCATTTTGTATTCAACCAAATTATTACTTGGTTCGGGATTCTGAAAGAGCTTGTCACTGACCATGGATCGCACTTTCAGAACTGTATGATGGAAGAGTTGGCATCGAAGTTAGGGTATAAGCAAGAGCACTCCTCTTCTTACTACCCCCAAGCGAATGGACAGGTAGAGGTAGTGAATAAATCACTCAAATCCATTCTCCAATGAACCATCGCACAAAGCAAGACGAATTGGCACATTATGTTATATCCTGCTTTGTGGGAATATCGAACCGCGGTTAAGACTACCATTGGTTTTTCTCCATATCAGCTTGTACATGGAATGGAGTCGATATTTCCGGTTGATTGTGAAATTCCTTCATTGAAGCTAGCTGTGGAACTCTTACCAGGCACTTCACGTTTGGAGGAGCATTTGGTTCACCTTGAGCAACTCGATGAACAACGTCGGGATGCCTTGGTGGCTCTAGAGGTTAATAAGCGTCGTGTTAAGGTCCAGTACAATAAGTCTATCCGTCCAAGAGTGTTTAGTGAAGGAGACTTGTTCCTTTTGTGGGATCAACCAAAAGAACCCTTGGTGGCAGGGAAATTTAATCCTATGTGGCGTGGTCCTTACGTGGTCAAGCGTGTGTTAGAGAAGGGTGCATATGAGTTAGTGGATTATGCAGGAACAACTTTGGCGGAGCCTAGAAATGGGCTCTATCTCAAAAAATACTATGCATGATATTTAGCCAAGGTTGCTTGTTGTATATTATTGTATAGCTTTGCATAGTTAGGTATTTTTTCTTATCGTGATCGGGTTTGTGATTAGTTTCCGTTTCTTTTGGAAGATGTCAATGGAATCTTCCACCTACATAGGATTCATGGATGGTGCAAGCCGTCACACTCAACACTCAACCTCTGCTGCTTGGGTGATTTATACTCCTATGGGTCAGGTACTGTCTTCAGGAGGTGTATATCTACGGCCATCTTCCAACAATGTTGCTGAATATAGCGTCGTTATTGAGCTTCTACGGGATGCCATTCTACATGGTGTTCTATCTCTTGAGGTACATCTTGATTCGGATTTAGTAGTGTCACAACTGAATGGTTTGTACCATGTTAGAGATCCGACGTTATTAAGAAGGTTCTTATGTGTGAGATTGTTAGAACGACAATTTGACAATATACCGTATATACACATTCCAAGAAATAATAATCAAGTTGCTGACTCATATGCTAACTACGTGTTAGATTAACATTTGTTTCATTCACAATAAATTAATCACGAACAAAATTTTTACACATGTAAATAAATAAATCGATCACCATAAAACTTATATATATATAAATAAAAAATGTGGTAATACATAGTGTCATGGTACAAAAATGGGGCTTTTAAAGCCACCATCATATAATACACGGTCGTACAAAATGAATACACTCCCAGGTGTCTAATCCTGTGGAGGAGGAGGAGGGTTGTGATTATGGAACGTCAGTACGGCTCTAGCTAGCTATCGAAATAAACACACCCATGCGCGTGGTACACCCACCACCTGCCGCTGCATGGCCTTAGGAAAGTCCTCGACTTGCGCCATGGGAACTCTATGAGTCAGTCTCACAAAGTTGGTATGAATGCTCTGGAGCATTCGCTTCGCATCCACACCCATGATGTCATCTCCTCTTCCCCTCCGTCTATGACGAGGGAAGTCCTCTGGTCGCTGTGGTCCCACATCTGCACACAAATGGTAGATGTCACTATGTGTTGTCACACAAAAACATGTCTTTTTTCTTCCATATAATCAAGAAAATACAAAAAATTAAATAACTTAAATTAAAAAAAAAAAGAGTGAGGGTCGAGATTCATTATTTATATCACCATATGCCGATCCTGGTGGCAATGGCATGTCCGGATTCCCCCGGAAGTCTATCCCTGCATAGGGGTAGTCATCAATGGCAACTATCTATTGTCGTCACCATGGAAAAAAGTCAGCTGGATATGGGTTGGCCACCCTACCACCCCCCAGTCTGCGCATAGCATCTGCCCAACGCCGTTGGGCCGGATCTCGAACCCCGTGGAGAGGAATGTCCACTCTAGGGCTCAATCCTGGAACACGCTCGAAGAAAAACATGCTCAGAATACTGCTGAACCCAAAGTTCCATACCCTACCTACCTTACACTCACTGAGATGGTGTTTCATGTTTCTTAGTAGTGTAGTACTCCGGTCATAGATTGTGGGTCCCATGTACTCCACTACATAGAACATTAGAGGCCGAGAATCCTGGTGAAGTGATGCTAAGCCTGCTATCCTGCCTAGCGTCAGTAATATGGCCTTTAGGCCTAGCACCTGTATAGAATTGGTAGGGACTTGACTCCCCACCTTCTCAGTGTCTGGATAGCAGTACATAGCTTTGTACTCATCGATAGTTAGGCCACCCCCTGGCCCACCTCGGGAACGAAGGTTCACCACCTCCCCTCATCTAGAAATCCCTGTGATAAAGTATATGTCCTCCACCTCTATGGTGAGGGACATCCCATCAATATGGAAGGACTCCGAGTCTGGATCCCAATAGTCTACCAGAATCTGTAGCAGTCTTGGTTTGGCCCTCAAACCACCAAGACACAAAAACTTGTAGAGTCCGCATGCACATAAAGCTTGTTGAGCCATTAAGTCGGCCCTTACTGCTTCCTCTACTTCACCATGCTCACGCTCTCTCCATTCTAGCACCATCCTGCAAAATAAATTGGAAATTTTCCCATTAGTTTATTGAAAATTCATATGCGAGGCCTCATATGCGACTATTTTGAAAACAACCGCGTATGTATGCGGGTTTGAGGCCCTTTTCCGCGTATATCCAGCCCTATACACAAAAAAAGCCTCGATTTCCACGTGGGCCGCAGCGTACAATTAATGATGGCCTAAAAAACTCATTTGACCATGAAAATCTATAAAAATTATATCAAAATGCAAGAGGAGAGCATGTGTAAATACCTGGAAGAAACGGTTGTGAATTCCGCCAGCTGGATCTCCTGGAATTTGCAATTGAAAATCAGAGCTCAAATGGGTAAAAGTTTCAAATGATTTATATTTTTTACTATTTATAGAAAAATTTTCAAATATTTGAAATTTTTTACCCCCTTTCCTATAGTTTCGACATTTTCTAACCATTTTGGACAGTTTTTGACATAATTGGTGTTGTAGAAGACCTTTTTCAGTGCCGTTTCAGCCGTTGGATTGACCCATTCATGCCAATCTTAGTAATCATGTCTAAACTGACATATAGGTTAGGCTTCACCGCCGTTTCATTTTGCATGACCTTATGACCATATCAGCATGACCTTAGGTACGAACCCACTCTATTATGTCACGGAGCCTTCTTACTACTTTAGAAGTGGCATGATACGAGTGGTAGAGCTTCACCTTACATGGGTACACTAGTTAGTGCCTTATTTTCATTTGGTGATCATGCCGAAGATTTCTCCTTTAGGGTGTGGGAGTCCATTGTATAGTACTGCCATGACATTTCACAAGAGCCTCATACTCCCCTTGATCTTATGTTGGCCTATTTCCCTCAGGAATCCCTCATGTCAAGTTGTGAATGCATTATCACGAGATTTTCCTACCTTATTGAGCTTTATGCCGGCTTCCCTGACATTACGTTTCAGCCATATAGCCCGAGCTTGTCTCATGTCTAGCCATGCAGAGCCATTTTTTATATCCTTCGCAGCTTGATTCCCTTTTTACCGAGAGGGGATTTTCCCCCGAGTGTCGATATCCTACACATGTATCCTTGCATTGAGCATAGGTATGTTCCACTGCTGGGAACTAGTTTGTTTGCCCTTGTGACACTCGTCTCCTCCTAGTTTGTAACTATAAAGCTAGTTTATTCTTTTTTCAAGCTTTTCAAATAACTGAAAAAGTAAAAAAAATAAAATAAAAAACCAAAAAGCCGGACAAGGAAAGATGTTATCTTTGGCAGCTGTCGAGTCGTGTCGCCTTCGAATAGAGCATTGTATATCACATCCATTGGTTGGGTTATAGTTTGACTTTAGGAGCTGTACTCATTTATCTAATTTTATCTCCATCGATTGGTTAAGCTTCCAGTCCCTATGGAGCCTCTGTTGATGCCTCCTGTGTCACATAGATGTCCCAGTTTGTATATTGAGTCTATGCTTCCTTCATTCAGTGACCATACACCGTTATGCTCTTGTTTGAAGGAAATTGAAACCTGAGTCGGCCATTCCTCAGTTATCTTGACTTTGCATGTCAGCCATTCCCGGTACAGTTACTGGTTCGTGCACTTTATGATCGAGTCCTTCCACATTATACAGCTTTGCTGAGTACCTCGTGTTGGATGATGGGGGATGCCTTAATGCCCTCCTTCCAGTGGATTTCATCCCATCGAATTTAGATCATTTATTGTGGGATTGGAGTCTAGAGTCATCTTGAGTGCCTTGAGACTTGCAGTCATCAGTGGCAGGTTCTCTTGCCATCGACAGTTTCTTGGGAATACATCAATGTCCCCTGATCGATGGACCCTTTAAAGTGTTTGACATCAACACATTTATTCACACTTTTTAGTTTGCACTCTGGTACCTTGATTCCCATTTTCATTATCGGTGGTTAATCTCGCATCTGTTAACGATATACCTTAATGACCGGTAATCAGATGATGGACTACTATGTTCAACCTCGACACCTCTATTCGCATAGTAGGACATGTACTCATAGCGGTTTGTGTAGAAGACTTTCCATATTGGTGGCATCTCTTATATGCTACCTCCTTGATCGTGCCAGTGTTCATGAGATTTCATCTCTCGTGACTTGATTCCAGTATATATCAAATATTTCCAGCCACTATGGAGATCTTGATCTATTATATATCTTCAGCCATTTTGGAGATCATGGTCCTTTGTATATCTTCATCATGGAGATTCTGATCTATGTATATTGTATGTAGCTATGACCACATATGTGACATCATGTATCATGCCTATTCATGGCCATTGTACTCTTATGTATCCGAGACTGCTATATGTATTTGCAGTTGTATGCATAGTTGTATTATTGTACTATGCTGATTTGGTGGCTAGTATTCCATTTGGGATCCTTCATCACTCCACTTTTGGGATGGACTTATAATGTATTTCGGCCATCGTATGACCCCTTTGACCTCACACATTAGGGGGCATCTGTTATAGCGGATTTCACCACTCTAGGTGAATCACACTTTGTATGGCCTTCTCTTGTCTCGCTGCAAACTCCTTAGACCCTATGGACCACTTTTTGTCCTTTGATGTTTCCTTGATCATCCCTAAAAACACATGAAAAATGATACACGTAACTTTTTAACCTATAAGCACGTTCATACATGGGTTTGACCACTAAAACCGCATACATCGGGATGTGTGCATAATCCAAATCCTTTTGGAGTTTTCCTTGACATGGATCCGACTCATTCGACTCCTAGCCTTCCCTATGCCTTGAGATCGCTCGGATTCGACCTTTCATTATCCCTTGAAAAGCTATATAAGGAACCCCTTGGTACATTAAAGGCATAAGAGAGAATTGAGAGCAAAGAAACTATAGTCCATTGTTGCTGGAACTTATGCTTGAGTCTACATCCCTTTGTCCCTTGGAGCACCTTTGTGTTCTTCCCAAGCTTTCCTTTTGCTTGTGAGCTTGATATCGAGAGATGGAGGATTGAAGTGGTGGAGGCCCAAGTGGGGGATTCAGTTTCTCTGGTTCGTAGACGTGCCATCAGAGGTTGTATCTTGTAATCTCTGATTTATATTAATAGAAATATCTTTTCCTGTCCAATAATGTGTGTTTGAATGAATATTTTATCCATTGGATTATGTCAAATGCTTATACATTATTGATTATATATGCTAGAATAGATCTAACACCATGATATATAGAATTATTGTATTGTTTACTTGTTTTTGAGGAAGTAACAGATCAATTCAAGCTGAATATTGGAAAGCTCAACGGAGATCTACTTCAACCGTCCGGAATAAGGTACGAGGTCTGATCCTTTAGTGTTAGACATTTTATTTCTATTGCATATTGGAAAGGATTAATTTCTGGAGTCAAGATGTCTGTTGTGGTACCCCAAGCCATAGGAATTTATCTCCGTAACACTCGGATGTGTGGTAGTAGAGCCACAATAAACCATTCCTTATGGTTTACACTGGACATTTGGAAGCTTACTTTAGCCATCAGCGTCTTGAATCTTTGGTCAAAATCCCACATAGCTTCTGCTAGAGCTTGTTTAATCTCCTTAATCTCAGTAATACATTGTGACTTTGAGGGTCTCCTATGGTGTTCTGGCTGGGATGACACAAAATTTCATGAAAAAATCCAGGGTGCGACCCCTTAAGGTCGTAATCATCTGTCCCTTCTTTATATCAGCATTATGTACTAAGTGTACCATCTAGAAAGCTTCACAAAGAAACCAATGTTATTCTGGGTCTTCTGTTCCATTCCCATTAAAGGTGGGTAATCTAACATCTGTCGCAGCCATTGGGTTGGTGTTCAGGTTCTCTTGGGTGGGGTTCAACTGAATTGCACCTTTTGGTGTACTAGTTTCAGGACTAGTGCTATCCGAGTTAGAGGGCCTTTCAGGGGATGAGACTCTAGATCTCATCTCAGATGATATAGATGGTGTTATATAATTATGATTTGACCTTGAGGTCTCATCAGAGCTATCCAGATCTTCAGGTTATTCCGATATCGGGCTATAGTCCTCCTCTTCGTCACAAGACCCTTCGTCTTTGCACAACCGAAGTTTGTGTTCGCTTCCTTCAAACAAACTAGGATTCCATTAGACCCTTTCGGTTTTCCTTCTCTTTCCTGATCTAAATCTTATCCCACTCCTTAGGACTCCAACCTCGAGTTCAGGTTCTGTTCTTATGGGGAACATCTCCACACACTCCTCCCCATGTTTTTACCTACTTGTTAGCGACATAGCCCCTTCCTAAACACACGGCTCAACTATACAGGTGCAAAAGACCCTTCTCATAAGCAAGTATTTTTATCCATGTAATTATGCTCAATAAGTATCTCCTTCATGGTCCTTGGAAGAAATCTCATTCAACTTCACTATATGAAGTTATAGTATCTATTGCAAACTCAGTAATATACCCTTGCAATATACTATCAACCCAAAAATCAATAGCGCTTGAGACAATGTTACTTACACTGGTTACCTCCTAAAACAGTTGGTCGCTCCACTCAGTAATCTCCCTTGTCTGGTAGTTGGTCCATCTAAATTCCAATCCTTCCAACCATTCATGTAGTAGAACATGGAACTCAACAAAGAAGATCTCGTGAATATCAGAATATATATATATATATATATATATATATATATATATATATATATATATATATAACCATCTAACCATCATTCTGCACTGAACTGTGTTCTTGCACTTTCTTCTTGCACAAACACCAACATTTTAGCATCCACCCAGTCTTCTATCTCCTCCTTTGTTGGGTACCACACCATCTCCTCGATTTAATCAAAGGGTCCTGGCAACAGAACCATTTGTTGGCCACTTTTACCCTCTTGCGCAACCCAGGTTCTGTGCATCCCGCCGATCCAACAACTACTTGAGATACCGACCTGATAGGGAAAGCCCCATCGGCAACACCTACGAAGCAGGTGTAGTCTCAACCGAGATATCTCATATATGGGTAACCACTGTAACCATGTTTCCATGATTCTTGGGGAAGTATAGTCCCTTGGCTCACAACCAAGGAGCTCAACGAAGGCAGTAGGGTAGCTGGATGCAGGAGTTGGTTCTGCGCGAATGAGCATAGCTATAATTCATCGCGCACGACCTGACTTTCCTTTCCCCCTTGCAGTTGGCGCAAATTGTGCGGGGTAGCTTAATCACGTCAATCGACTCGATGACTTAAGTAGGAATTCATAACAAAAATCATACAAATATATATATATATATATATATATATATATATATGTTCAGTTTACAATACATTCTGTTCATTCATTCATCAATTGGAAGAAGTATTAGAGACTGGAATGCATCAAACCTTATACGAAAAACAACTAGTAATCAATCATATAAACATTCACCGCATTATGCATTCATTCGAACACAAGAAATAACATGGAAACCCATCTAGGAAAAACCACCAATGTGCTCTTCATCTGGAATGAGAAAGGTTACATCACCTTGCAGTCTCCGAGATGCAGACTGATCTTGAGATATGTCTTTAAGTTTAGACTTATAGTTCTCATGCTCTCTAGTTAGCTCTTCTACTAGACTCCTACTCCTAGTAGTTTGCTCCCCTTGCAGTCATATTCATGGCTCAACAACCCCTCTAATGCTACCATACTCTTCCTAAGTCTACTCCTTTTCTGACCGCTATGACATTACAACATAATCGACATCCCCTTCCATGGATTACTGCTGAATAACAACTACTGTTTAAACTTGAACAAAACAATGGAAACCTTACATACCAACAGACCCTACCAACAAACCTTCTAACCATTACAACCTTCCTATTTATACTAATTTGCATGGCCACACGGGGCCAACTACATCCCAGCAGTCTGTTAGCCGTCACTATCAGCCGCCCCTCTGGTTACAGCTATGGTGATAATGACTTGACACAAGGCACTATCGGCCTGACTTATAAATATCTTATCATACGTGCATAGCTGTAGGATTACGTCGGCTTATATGGCCATGATCTGGATTCCATACCTATCACTTTCTGACCATTTTCCTCTTTCGCGCTTCCAAGCTTGCCTTTCCCTTGCTGTGCACTTCTCTGTTCTGTCTTTGCGGGCCCTTTTCATCCTTTGCGCTCTTCCTTTGCTTCTATCGTGTACGTGACACATTTTCCTTGGCTACGCGCGTGAAGTTCTTTCTTATGCCCCTTTCCCGGGCCAATAGAAAGAATTGTAATATGACTATGTATTGTATTGTAGCATTGCAAAACGATCTCTGTGATTGTGTGAGAGGGACTGTGAAAGAGTGAAGAGGAAGTGCAGCGTGTTTTCTATAGGTTATATCACTTCATTTTGTTGGACAGTATAATAATAAAAGGATTGACAATTTCTATGTATACATATCCCATCTTAGGTGAACTATGTTATATTGGTGTCTCTCTTGTAATGTGTTTATGTGTTTAATATTTTCATATTGTTTATTTTTATTTCTCTACGAGCCTATTTTTCAAACAATTAGTATCTGAGAAAAAATGTCTATTTTGATGGTAAACCCATAGGAAATAAGGGTTTCTACTTCGATTGGGAGCAATGGAGGACGAAGACAAGTTTAGGGTCGAGAAATTTAATAGCCAAAAGAACCAATTATGGAAGATGCAAATGGAGGATTATGTGTACTAGAATAATTTGCTCCTACCATTGGGTGGAAAAACAAAACATACCACAACTATGAAGGATGAATAATGGGAGGTTCTTGACAAAAAGGCACTAAGAGCAATATGGTTGTGCTTAGATTCATTGGTGGATTTCAATATTTCAAAAGAAAATACAACAGAGGGTGTAATGAGCACATTAGCTAAGCTGTATGAAAAACCCTTGGTTTCCAACAAGGTATTTCTAATGAAGCATTTATTTAATATGAAAATGTTAGAAGGTGGATATGTTGCTGACCATTTAAATGAATTTAATATGGTAACTAATTATCTAATTTCTTTAGTATTGAACTTTGATGATGAGGTTAGGGCTCTTAAAATCTTGTACTCATTGCCATAAATTTGGAATGGCTTGGTCATGACTGTAAGTAACTCTGTCTTTGGTTCAAACACTCTTAAATTTGATGATGTTGTTGGTGTTATTCTAAGTGAGGAAATGTGAATAAAAAGCACATGTGAGACATCAGGTAATGCATTGACCATAGAGAGAAGAGGAAGATAAATGGAGAGAGGAAATATATTAGGTAGTTGCAACAATTCTAGAAAGGGTAGATCCAAGTCCAGAATAGGCAAAATAGAGCACTGGAACTATGGTAAGAGATGACATCTGAAGAAAGACTACATAGCTCCAAAGAAGAAAGGAGACAAGTAGTAGGAGACTACTCAGGAATATAATGTAGCAGCTGATGTGTTACAATACTTTTTTATTCTTGCATTAGATAATACCATTCATTACTGGGTAATAGATTCATGGGATTCATGTCATGCTACAAGCCATATGAAATTCTTTCATGATTATGTTATAGGTGATTTTGGACATGTTTTAATGGGTGATGATGAACCATGTAAAATTGTTGGAATGGGTAAGGTACTGATTAATTTATGTTGGTGTATCTCCCTGCAACCCATGTTTAAGACTTTTTTGTACAAACAAAAACCAAGATATCGACTCGATAGGGGAATACTAGTCAGCAGGACCTGCGATGCAAATGCAGTCTCACTCGAGATATATTCAATGGGTAACTTTTAAAATTATGTTTCTATAGTTGGGTGGGGGATTTCTCCTCTCACAAAACCTTACCCACTAAATCAATCGAAGCATGTGGGTGGATTACTTATACTTATTATGCACCTTCAAGATATTACTCTCCTTATCCGTCGGCAGAGATTACAATAGTCAAAATAGTTCCTTATTAGTAATTCCAACTAACCAACAGTACGATAGATGCACACAAGAACTATTCATAAGCAACTACATAAACACCTATTTACATCATACATTCATGCGACATAAGCACATTCATCAAATACACATTGAAATAGTATTTAATGTGGAAACCCATATGGAAAAAACCACAAAGGCGCCCTTCATCTAGCATGAGAAATATATGGCACCTTTTTTCTGCACACTCAGCTTGCAGACTCTATTCTAGATCTTCTTCTTACATCTATACAGGATTCTCTCTCCTCTCATGCTCTCTAGTCTCTATTCTTTGAGGTTTCCTCTCCTTCACTCTACTATCAATCCACACACAGCTTGGATCGAATCACTCTTCTACTCTACAACTCTTCGACTCTACAAATAGACACAAACCAACTAGGAAGTGACCAACTGACTGACTGCTCTAGAAGTTTGTCCTTCCTAGAGAATAACCGTATAAATAGGAATTAGGTAAGTAACCCGCACATAGCTCTGGTTCTCCCTTTTATATACTTTTATATGTCTTAATTAGTCACCTTCACTCCATTAGTCGACAGGCTGTCTTTCCTATTCTAGTTACAATTGTCAGTAGGAACTATCAACCCAAAATAAAAAGATGATTTATTCCTTAAATAATGTGTGACTCTTAGCCAAATTCTTACCCATGATTGCTTGAGTTGTCATTTTCTACCAATGTATGCCTTCTATCATGGTTCCTTCTGTCGCGATTACTTCTCATTGAAACTTTCCCTTATGTTGCAAACATCTTATTTCACAGATTCCCATCTACTGCTACTTCTTTTTCCATCGCTCTTCCTGAGTCACATATTTCTCTCTCGTGCGACCAAAATATTCATATTTTCTAGAAAAATTATGTTTATCTTACCCTAGGGCCAACAAACCCCCAACACTCACCTGTGGCTCATCCTGAGCCTCACTACATTATTCCACTACTTCTACGTTGTGACTGCCTTACTTTGAAAATCGTGGAATATTTTCACTATCTCCTCTATTTATCATCACACATCTTCTTATGCCTTCTACAAATTTTCCACAAGGTTGGAACTGATGTGTTTTGATGTTATGAGTCCTGTAGACTCTACTAATTCTCACACCTTCTAGTGTACATGCTGAATGATTCCTGTAACTCTTTATGCTTCATCCTGCAATTCGACAACTTTGTCAGTTCTATGATGTTGTTGAGATCGCAGTGTTGCGAGTTACTATTGTACTTTCTTCATCTCAAGAACCTTAGCCATTTTATCTGCTAAGGGTAGCTTCTTCATCTTAGTATTCATCTAGTTCACATCTTCCTTGGCACACAATGCCTCTGATTCTTCTATTTTCTTCGCAGCCTCTGTTGCTTCTTTTCTTCTTTCTTCTAGCACCTATGGAGGTGTTAGGACCAATGAGACAAAATTTCATCAACGTCACCAAATATATCCTGGAATTCTTGTAAATCTAAAGGCGATGTCACCAAATATATCATGGGATTCTTACAAATGCTCACCATCGAAAGATTCTTTGTACTAGAGATGGGTGGAACCTAGAGGAGGTTTAAATTGAGTAGAGACAGAATTGTACACTTTCATGAATGTGTCTGAGAATTCTTGGACATAATCACTCTCCTTCCTCCTCATGGAATGATACTCAAATAGATACTGCTTGGGGTTCCTTTGATCTACCCATTTGTCTTTCAAAGCATCCTTGAAGGATTGATAACTCATAATAGAGTCATCTACGAGGATTTTATACCATTTCTTCACTTCTCCAGCAAGGGTCTGGGAAAATAGTCTGACCTTAACATCATCGTGCTCTACCTCTTCCAAGTCAACCCAGTTTGAAAACCACCCCAGATGTTTTTCAGTCAAGTACCCTCTTTCTCCATAGAATTTCCTCATTCTAGTGAAGTATCCCAGGGGGAGGTCATGTAGAGCTATAGGAATGCATATAGGATTGAATATTTTGGCCATCCTTTGGGGTATAACCAAGTTTTCTAAAGGGGTTGGGACTAGTGTGATAGGAATCAATAAGCTGTGAGGTACATAAAGGTAGTGGGGAGTGGCGAAATTTGGAGATGAAGGATGATTTTGTCTGAAAGTAGTGGGAGATGGAGGTGTGAAGCTAAATTTCCTTGTGCATTCACCACATTATACATTCATTCAAACATAAGAAATAATGTGGAAACCCATCTAGGAAAAACCACCAAGGTGCTCTTCATTTGGCATGAGAGATGTTACATCACCTTGTAGTCTCCGAGATGCAGACTGATCTTGAGATATGTCTTTAAGTTTAGACTTATAGTTCTCATTCTCTCTAGTTAGCTCTTCTACTCTACTCCTACTCCTAGCAGTCTTCTCCCCCTACAGTTAGATTCATGGCTCAACAACCCCTCTAATTCTACCATACTCTTCCTGAGTCTACTCCTCTTCTGATCGCTATGACATTAAAACATAATTGACATCCCCTTCCATGGATTACTACTGAATAACAACTACTATTTAAACTTGAACAAAATAGTGGAAACCTTATAGAACAATAGACCCTACCAACCAACATTCTAACCATTACATCCTTCCTATTTATACTAATTTACATGGCCACGTAGGGCCAACTACATCCTAGCAGTCTGTTAGCCGTCACCATCAGCCGCCCCTCTAGTTACACCTATGGTGATCATGAATTTACATGAGGCACTATCGTCCTGACTTACAAATATATTCTCATACGTGCATAGCTGTAGGCTTACGTTGTCTTATACGGCCATGATCTGGATTCCGTATCTGTCGCTTTTCAACCATTTTCCTCTTTTGTGCTTCCGCGCTCGCCTTTCCTGTGCCTTTCCCTTGCTGTGCACTTCTCTATTCTTCCTTCCCAGGCCCTTTTCATCCTTTGTGCTCTTCCTTTGCTTCTATCGTGTGCACAATGCATTTTCCTTGGATGCACGTGCAAATTTCTTTCTTATGCCCCTTTCCCGGGCCAACAGAAAGAATTGTAATATGACTATGTATTGTATTGTAGCATTGTAGAACGATCTTTGTGATTGTGTGAGAGGGACTGTGAAAGAGTGAAGAGGAAGTGCAACATTTTTGCTATAGGTTATATCCCTTAATTTTGTTGGATGGTATAATAATAAAAGGATTGACAATTTCTATGTATACATATCCCATATTAGGTGAACTATGTTATATTGGTGTCTCTCTTGTAATGTGTTTAATTATTTCATATTGTTTATTTTTATTGCTCTACGAGCCTATTTTTCTAACAATTGGTATCTAAGGCAAAATGTCTATTTCGATGGGAAACCCATAGGAAATAAGGGTTTCTACTTCTAGTGGGAGCAATGGAGGAAGAAGACAAGTTTAGGGTCAAAAAATTTAATAGCCAAAAGAACCAATTATGGAAGATGCAAATGGAAGATTATGTGTACTAGAATAATTTTCTCCTACCATTGGGTGGAAAAACAAAACATACCACAACTATGAAGGATGAATAATGGGAGGTTCTTGACAAAAAGGAACTAAGAACAACATGGTTCTTCTTGGTTTCGTTGGTGGATTTAAATATTTCAAAATAAAATACAACAGAGGGTGTAATGAGCACATTAGCTAAGATCTATGAAAAACCCTTGGTTTCCAACAAGGTATTTCTAATGAAGCATTTATTTAATATGAAAATGTTAGAAGGTGGATATGTTGCTGACCATTTAAATGAATTTAATATGGTTACTAATTATCTAATTTCTTTAGGATTGAACTTTGATGATGAGGTTAGGGCTCTTAAAATATTGTACTCATTGCCATAAATTTGGAATGGCTTGGTCATGACTGTAAGTAACTCTGTCTTTGGTTCAAACACTCTTAAATTTGATGATGTTGTTGGTGTTATTCTAAGTGAGGAAATGTGAAGAAAAAGCACATGTGAGACATCAGGTAATGCATTGACCATAGAGAGAAGAGGAAGATAAAGGGAGAGAGGAAATATCTTAGGTAGTTGCAACAATTCTAGAAAAGGTAGATCCAAGTCCATAATAGGAGAAATAGAGCACTGGAACTATGGTAAGAGATGACATTTGAAGAAAGACTACATAGCTCCAAAGAAGAAAGGAGACAAGTAGTAGGAGACTACTCAGGAATCTAATGTAGCAACTGATGTGTTACAATATTTTTTTATTCTTGCATTAGATAATGCCATTGATTACTGGGTAATAGATTCATGGGATTCATGTCATGCTACAAGCCATATGAAATTCTTTCATGATTATGTTATAGGTGATTTTGGACATGTTTTAATGGGGGATGATGATCCATGTAAAATTGTTGGAATGGGTAAGGTATTGATTAATTTATGTTGGTGTATCTCCCTACAACCCATGTTCAATACTTCTTTGTACAAAAAAAATACCAAGATATCGACCCAATAGGGGAATCCTAGTCAGCAGCACCTGCGATGCAAATGTAGTCTCACTCGAGATATATTCAATGGGTAACTTTTAGAATTATGTTTCTATAGTTGGGTGGGGGATTTCTCCTCTCACAACACCTTACCAACTAAATTGATCGAAGCATGTGGCTGGATTACTTACACTTATTATGCACATTCAAGATATTACCCTACTAATATGTCGGCAGAGATTACAATAGTCAAAATAGTTCCTTATTAGCAATTCCAAATAACCAACAATACGATAGATGCACACAAGAACTATTCATAAACAAATACATAAACACCTATTTACATCATACAGTCATGCAACATAAACACATTCATCAAATACACATTGAAGTAGTATTTAATGTGGAAACCCATATGGAAAAAACCACAAAGGCACCCTTCATCTAGCATGAGAAATATATGGCACCTTTCTTCTATGCACTCAGCTTGCAGACTATATTCTAGATCTTCTTCTTACATCTATATAGGATTCTCTCTCCTCTCATGCTCTCTAGTCTCTATTCTCTGAGGTTTCCTCTCCTTCACTCTATTGTCAATCCGCACATAGCTTGGATCGAATCACTCTTCTACTCTACAACTCTTCAACTCTACAAATAGACACAAACCAACTAGGAAGTGACCAACCGACTGACTGCTCTAGAAGTCTATCCTTCCTAGAGAATAACCATATAAACAAGAATTAGGTAAGTAACCTGCACATAGCTTTATTTCTCCCTTTTATAGACTATTATATGTCGTAATTAGTCACCTTCACTCCATTAGTCGACAGGGTGTCTTTCCTATTCTAGTTACAATTGTCAGTAGGAACTATCAACCCAAAATAAAAAGATGCTTTATTCCTTAAATCATGTGTGACTCTTAGCCAAATTCTTACCCATGATTGCCCGAGTTGTCATTTTCAACCACAGCATGGCTTCTATCATGGTTCCTTTCGTTGCAACGACTTCTCATTGAAACTTTCCCTTATGTTGCGAACATCTTACTTTGCAGATTCCCATCTACTGCTACTTATTTTTTCATCGCTCTTCCTCGGTCGCATCTTTCTCTGTCGTGCGACCAAAATCTTCTTCTTTTCTAGAAAAAATATGTTTATCTTTCCCTAGGGCCAACAGGCCCCCAACAATCACCTGTGGCTCATCCCGAGCCTCACTACGTTATTCCACTGCTTCTGCGTTGTGGCGACCTTACTTTGAAAATCGTGGAATATTTTCACTATCTTCTATATTTCTCATCACACATCTTCTTCTTCCTTCTACAAATATTCCACAATGTTGGAACTGATGTGTTTTGATGTTACGAGTCCCGCAGACTCTACTACTTCTCACACCTTTTGGTGTACATGTTGAATGATTCCTGTAACTATTTATGATTCATCCTGCAATTAGACAACTTTGTCAATTCTCTGATGCTGTTGAGATCGCAGTGTTGCGAGTTACTATTGTAATTTCTTCATCTCAGCAACCTTAGCCATTTTATCTGCTAAGAGTAGATTATTCATCTTAGAATTCATCTCGTTCACATCTTCCTCGGCACACAATGCCTCTGATTCTTCTATTTTCTTCGTAGCCTTTGTTGCTTGTTTTCTTCTTTCTTCGAGCACCTATGAAGGTGTTAGGACCAACGAGAAAAATTTTCATCAACGTCACCAAATATATTCTGGAATTCTTGTAAATATGAAGGTGATGTCGCCAAATATATCATGGGATTCTTTCAAACGCTCATCGACATCACCAAATATGTCTCGGGCTTCTTGTAAATCTAAAGGAGATGTCACAAAATATATCTTAAGCTTCTTGTAAAGCTCATTGACATCACCAAATATGTTCTGGGATTCTTGTAAAAGCGAAGGCAACGTCATAGGATCTCGTCGTTATTCAATGTTATTCAAACTCATGTTTGGAAGGACTGATTTTACCAATGGATACTTTTCATTTTGGTGATTCTGTGGTTTGGTGCATCAAGTGGTTTTGGCGTGATATCATCAAGTAACTGAATTTCAACTGCTGCTTCTACATATTCCAACACTTGTGTTGTTGGTCCTTTCTTCTTGTGGGTACCATATTGCTTCCTCGTTGATATACTAGATGAATCCGATGGGTCTGGGCTTAACTTGAATGTAGATATTACATGTGACTGTGATACTTCCCTTGCACCGATGAATTCTGGTGGAATATATCCTATCATGTCTTCGATAATAGCCATCGGTGATGGTGTCTCAATGGTGGATTCTGCAAATGTACTAGTACTGGAAATCTAAATAACCATACTACGAAAAAAGCCTCTTCATCTCTTGCAGTTGTAGAAGATAATTCAATAATCTCACTTCGGTGTAGTAGAATGAAAACCAAAACTTGGACATGAAGGTGATAGCATATAGTTGTTTAATTAACCAATCCTTCACATGCATGAAAAATGGGTGGAAATATGGCAGAGATATTCGTCACATGGGCCTATCGTCCGAGTCATTTTATGAAACCCGCCACAAAATCCGCCATTGACCTGTCACATCAAATGCAATAAAGGAATATAATACCAAAAAGTACATCGCCAAAATCTCTCAAGAGTTTTAAATTAATTATGGCCAAGTATCATTTCTGTCAAACTATAACTTCATCAATAACTTCTCCAATGGAGCAGTCACCTCCACATATCCTTTGATAAATTTTCAATAGTATCTTGTATGTCCCAGTGTTTATCTCAGTTGATTCACTATAGTTGATGGTGGTAGGTTGACAATGATCATGATATTTTCCGGGTCGACCAAGATTCCATCATAAAAAATCACATGGGCCAACCGAATTCCAAACGGGGCACAAAAGATACATTTCTTCAAATTTGGAGAGATTTGATACTGGCGACAATTTTATAGCATCATCCTCAGTCTCAAAATATGATTTTTAATGAACCCAAATACCATCCAATCATTGAAGTAGACCTCAAGAAATTTATGAATAAAATCTTTGAAGGAAACTACTACTATTCTGGAAAAAACAGCAGGAGAATTATTGATTTCAAAGGGAATTACCATATATTCGAAATAACCCCACTCTGTTGCAAAGGTTTTCTTGTTTCTATATTCCTTTGCGATTCTAATTTAATGTTAGATAGAGAATCCATCAGTGAATAAGTGAATTTCTTAACCCCTAACATTCTCCAGTACCTCATCTATAAATGGAGTCAGAAATGGGTCATGTAAACAAGCATCATTCAATTTTCTTAGGTCAACGCAAAAACACACTTCACCAGTAGCCTTATTATCTTGCACTACATTTAGACTGATCCATTCTGATTCTTCTATAGATTTTATGATACCTGCATCCAACATTTGGTCCAAATCTTCCTTAAATTTTTCTTTACACTGTATATTCAATCAGTATGGTCGCTATTTGATAGGTTTTGCGTCGGGCTTTTGAAGGTATCTTCATTTCTCCAAGTTCTTAGACAATCTCTTTCATCTATGAGAATTTTGTAGGGAACAGATCCTAAAACTCATGCAATAGATTAGTGATCTTCACGATAATCTCATCATCCCAATAATCTCCAATATTGACAAATTTTGGATATTTTGGGGAGCCAATATTGACTTTCTTGACTTTTAGTGGGTTCAGAAATTGGTTGCTAGATATACCAAGTCCTTCCATTATGCATGTACCTTCAGATTCTAGAATGTTTACTTCGAGTGGGTAATCATCATCAGGTTCTCCAATCACATTATAACACTCCATCCAATGTTGGATTGTCACACTATTCTGATTGAAGTTTGTCATTGTGACCGAGATATCTTTGAGTATATTTGTCTTGATTAATTGTAGTGTAGCATCGATTGAAGGATGATCATCAAAAAAATAAAATGTATGTATGAATCTAGTAGCTAACTCATTCCGTTCAACAATTTCTCACCTTAGTTCAACTGATGTATACTAGTTTCTCAATATCATGTCTAATGTGTGTATAAAATGATGAACCCATTCCTGACACAGACATGCCTCCCATGTTGCACGACAATATTCTATATGCTCAACAGGATTGGTCAATCCTGTATAATTTTGACCAATATATTTGATCTCTTCTCAACATATTATATCCAATAATATTTTACATTGTGTCCATTCATATATAGGTTTTTTATGTGTGACCCACCATCCAGCGGGTGTAGCTTTCAGCACGAAGTCGAAGGCAAACAAGCACTGATATTATATGAATTTTTCTCCAAATTATGTCAGAAAAGATGCAAGATTAGGTAAAACTTAATATGTGGATAAATTTATTTCCTTGATTCCTACTCGTCGTACAGACTGTATATTCTTTGTAATGACCCAATTTGAAAATTCCAAACAAAGGCATAATTTGGGGAAAAATTGTAGCGACTTGTCTTGACTCTAGGGGATTTGAATGGCTCAAGAGGGTCTTGAATTTTTTAGGGAATGATATGGTGAGTATTAGGACCACTCAATTAATTCTCTATTCAATTTATAATAGTTTATAGACATCTTCAACTCGATTTGGGGTAATTGGAAAAAATGGTAAAATTACTAGTAAATTGTGGTGCAATTCGCCCTAGGTTGTGAGCATAAATGGCTCTCCAAATCCTATGCAACCCTCACAAATTATCAAAAAAATTATGGGGAATTATATTATAAATCATTTAATTTCATTTTTTTTGGTTATGATTTTCGCAACATAGATATAAAGCTTCATATT
Source organism: Pseudotsuga menziesii (assembly GCA_001517045.1). Lineage (NCBI taxonomy): Eukaryota > Viridiplantae > Streptophyta > Pinopsida > Pinales > Pinaceae > Pseudotsuga > Pseudotsuga menziesii. Next base: position 80,175 of record LPNX010055505.1, read on the forward strand.
CGAATGCATATATTCAGTGAAATTTGCTTAAGGGAATTGACATGAAATAACTTAGTTTTGAATCATAAATTGTATATGAAATGGTTCAAAACAGAGCATAAGGATTTCATACCGTTAAAAAAATATTATTTTCTCACTCAACATAATATAACATCAAAGCAATCCTTAACACAAATCAGATATACAACTCCATTGAAATGGGAAACGAACACATGGAAACTAGTCACACCAATATAGCTTGGAAATGTGGACATTTTGCATATGAATTTATGCTAATTTAGACTTACAAAGAGGATGAGATACATATTACAGAGCCATAAATCATTCTCCCATTCTTTGGCATCAACTGGAATCAATAGGGTGTAAACACCATTCACACAAGTGCATCATCATAGAGAAATATGGGAATATTGAAGTAGGGATTGAGAGAATGGGAGGAGAGATGGGTCGTGAATAGTAGAATCCTACTATATGCAATAAAAATACTCCATTAAAATCCAAATTAGATTTCAGGGTGGCCTCTCCCATAATCAATTTGGATGATAATCTCACTCTCTTGAAATTGACTCACTAGCAGGGCAAGTGAGCACTCATTGTGTAATGGACAAGATAGTGCTTTCCAAAATGACAAAAGCAATTATGAGGAGAGATGCGTCATGAATAGTAGAATCCTACTATATGCAATAAAAATACTCCATTAAAATCCAAATTAGAGGTCAGGGTGGCCTCTCCCATAATCATTTTGGATGATAATCTCACTCTCTTGAAATTGGCTTACTAGCAGGGCAAGTGAGCACTCAGTGTGTAATGGACAAGATAGTGCTTTCCAAAATGACAAAAGCAATTCTGAAATGATAAAAATCCATTATCATTCCTCATGACATATTTTTATATCCCTCCTAAGTTTATTTAAGGTCAAATTCCCTCCCATGTTCTTCCTCCAACTCATCCTTGATGTTTAGTAACCCCCATGACACTTGTCCTTCTCCTCATCCCTTCATCTTCCTACAAATTCGAATTGCTAACACCAAAATCCAAGTGAGCCCTATTGGAGGATATTTTTATCCCTAACATTTCAAGTTGTTATAGGTATGGAATCAGGTCTGAATTTTCATATAATATTCCATCATTGTTGTCATAAAGTGCATGGAATCTCTCTCCAAGTGGCACCTAGTTTCTTCCTAGTCTCTTCCTCTTCCATAGGGAGTTATACCTCTCCACCTATTCAAATAATTGGGATCATGAAATGTTACTTGGAACCTCTTCACCTTCCAAGAATGTTTCATTACTCATAATTTCGAATTTGGGGTTAATTCATGACATGTTAAGGAAGAATCTAGCCACCCAAGGTCTCCATGAACCTCTAAATGTCTTCATGAAACAATGCCACTTTATTTTCTCCATATTTATTGTTTGTATGACCCAATTTAATGTGTAAATGAAAAAATAATGTTATCTTGGGTATCATAGCTCCCTTATTGCAAGATTTAATGCCTCCTCCCCAACCTATAGAACTAGTAGGTGGGTAAAACATTCCTAACTATCAGTCTCATTGGGTTGGGGACATGACATTCTTATGCAATTTCTCATGGACACTTCATATATCTGATTCTGCCAATTTTTCCAATGGCTCATTAAAATATGATGTACATGAGATAATACTCCTCCAACTAATATTTCCATTAGCTGTTGGATTTACATAATCATCCCTTGCAAATTTGATGTTATCAATATGGTCTAGATAATTTCCTTTCCCTTCACTATTTACTGGATCGATGTATCTCTGACCTTCTAGCAGATCAATCGATGCAACCACTCTTATCTCTGAATATTCAAATGTTAACATTCTTTTCTTAAAATTTATGATGATCTGGTTATCAATCCCCTAGTCGATCCCAAAAAGTGCAGGATAAGGGTTTGTGTCATCGAGAATATCGATTACTTTAAAGTTAGAATACATTCTTAGACCTTCTACCTTGACATGTACTTGATTCAGTCGACCGATAGGTAGGGATTTTAACTGATTTTTTAGTTTGAGCTGAATGGGATACTAATCCAATCATATTTTCCCCATGCTTTCCCATGTTTGTCTTGTTACAATGCTGAGATTAGATCCCAATTCTAGGATGATATAGTCCATATCATAATATCCTATCTATACAGTCATTCTTAACTTGTGACCGGTCTTTAGCCTTTTTGAACATGATTTATTCTACAGTCTGGTCACAACTCTTATGGAGGCTCTTTTATTAGAGCTATCAATTCTATGGCAACAACTTTATCTTGTATTAATGATAAGAAACTTAAAAAAAAAAGCTTACTAACCTTTCCCGTTGGTTTCTTTCAGAGTAGTTGATCAAATCTATCAGGCATCTCCACTATTGGTCTTCTTGGAAGTGTAGGAGCACACATCAACACTTGATTCTTGTCAACAAATTTTGGTCACGTATGCAAGAATACTTCCTTTTCTTTTTGGACATCGAATGGCACTTTGTTTTGTGTCATCGGTTGCACCTGTGGTTGTTCATGTTGTGGATCTTGGTATGCTCCAGTCGCAACACCTCCTCTTATCACGACACCAATATTTGATTCCCTCAGCTCAATAGAAATCATCTAGATATTCTGGTTGGGATTTGGATTGGGATTATGTAGAGGAACTGGATTTCCCACATTTGTAGCCTTCCACTTCACAATCAACTGCAAACATTGTTTAATAGTATGGTCAAAATATTTACAATATGAATATGTCTTTGAAGGGTTCACGTAGTCCTTGACAAAATTTCATGGTTTCCCACAATTATAACATATGATTTGGCCTCTTTCATGAACAAATCCTCCTCCTTGTCCTCGACCTCTAAAATTTCCACCCCCCCTTTGTTGAGGGTATTGTTGCTGCAGATATTGATGTTGTTGATACTCGGGTTGAGGATATTGAGTTTTTGGATATTGAGCTTGAGCTCACTCAAATTGCATCTTCTCTTCATTATTCATCAAATAAGTGTCAACAATTTTCTCCTACAACAGTTGGAATGCTCCTCAATCCTTCTCATCGTGTCCTACTGATTTACAAAATTTACAGCACAAACTAGCCGACGTACTTACAATCTTCTGCAAGTACAAACATTCTTTCAACCAATGGCCTCTAGTCTGGCATATTTTATAGCAAGGAATTCCTTGTGTATTTAGTGGGTTCGGTGCTCCTATTGTGACATAGTTCATAAAAGTTGGCCAATTGTCCTTATGGTTTCCTTCCATTATGCATATGGTACACCAAAATTCTTCTTGGATTTCCTTCCCTTTCTTAATGTCTTGGAGTTGTAGCATAACGTTATCTAATTGCAATTGAATTTGCATCATTCCTGCACTAGTATCTCCTACAGGTGATGATTATAGCTTCATGGACAACTCTAGTGTGTCAATCTAGGATAGAATCTTTTGTTGCATCAACATAATATGGATTTATGGTAACAACACACAATGAACCACTCTTTGTGTTATACGTCCGACATCTGGAAGCTTAATTTAGGCATTAGCATTTTAAATCTCTTTTAAAAGTCCTAGACAGACTCCATAGATAATTTCTTAATCTCTTTTGAACTTTGTAATGCACTACGACTCATATTTTGGCTTTCTAAATTCATCTATTAGTCCCGCTAGAATTTGGTTGCGTGTCTTCTGTGCTATCTTTGAAACTATAGAAAAATCATATCTAGTCTAGCACATGACCCCTCAGGGTTGTGATCATCTACGCCTTCTTTATTTCTTCATCTTGGACATGTCATATGGTTCATATCACTCCAGGTAGAAACCCATGTTTCTCTAGGTATTCTAATCCATTTCCATTAAATATCGGAAGCTTAATATCATTCCCATCCATTATATTTGTCCTTGTTACTGTTGAACAATTTTTTTGGCTAGATGAACTTCCTTGTATGCTATTCCCACATTTAGTATTACTTGTATTGACAAACCCACTAGGACATGAGTTTCTATACCTTACCTTTTGTCATGTACGCGGGGTTGTAGGTGTGTCATATTCGTACTCTGGATTTGGGGTTTCTTCTTCTTCTTCTCTTTTGTATATATGTTGGTATTCTTCCTCCTCATCATAAGAACCTTCATCAATGTGTGACATTAACTCATAGTCTTATCCTCTCATCGTACTGCAAATTCCTGTCCTGGTTGCAGTTATTCTTCTCTTTCCCGACCGAAATCTTCTCCGACTCCTTAGACATCCACCTTCTAGTTCAATTTTTCTATCACCAGGGAAAATAATAGCTTATTTTGCTCCATTTTTCTCGCACTTCTTCTGTGACAAAGCCCAAATTTCTACACATAGTTCTTTAAACATTAGACTCCATTCTTACGATTCCTTTCTTGCATACAAGCATATTTATCCAAGTCCTCAAAGATGTCAAATACCTTCCTCTGGGTCCTTGGAAAAAAATGATTTCCGCCTATATGAGGTTATTATGTCTACAACAAACTCAGTGATATATCCTTCCAAAATATTGTCTACCTAGAAATCAACAACCCTTGACACATGGTTGCTAATATTTTTCAGTCATTGAACCAACTGGGGATTCCACTCCATCAATTCTCCTCAGAATTTTTTTCCCTGGGTTTCTAGCTAACAACCACTTGTAAAAAAAAAAGGAAACTCACAAAAAAAAATCATGAATATCTGTATAAAGGTATTGCTCCAACCACTTTTTCAGATTCAATTGTTATCCTTCAATTTATTCTCTTGCAAATCCAATGCTTTATAATCCACCCACTCTTGAGTTTTCAACTTCGTTGGGTGGAAAAACATATCCCTCACCAAAATTATTTGCGGTCCCGACAAACTAAACCAATTTGTTGGTGTCTCTCTCTGTGACCTAGGTTCAAGACTTATTTGTACGAAAACAACGCCCAAGAATCGGCCCGATAGGGCAAGCCTAGTGGACAACACTTGCGATGCATATGCATTCTCTCCCGATATATCTCTAATGGGCAACTCCTGGAACCATGTTTCTATAGTTGGGTGGGGGATTTATCCTCTCAGAGCACCTTACCAACTAACTCGACCAAAGCTAGTTGGGTTTATTACTTATACTTATTATCCACATTCAATATATTACTCTACTTATCCATCGATAGAGATTACAATAGTCAATATAATTCCTTATTAGCAATTCCAAATAACCAAGAATGTGACAGATGCATACAAGAACTATTCATAAGAAACTACATAAACACTTATTTACATTATACATTCATGAGACATAAACACATTCATGAAATACACATTGACATAGTATTTAACGTGGAAACCCATCTGGTAAAAACCATAAAGGCGCTCTTCATATGGCACCTTTTGTCTATGCACTCATCTTGCAGAATCTATTCTATATCTTCTTCTTCTATCTATACAAAATTCTATCTCCTCTCATGCTCTTTAGTCTCTGTTCTCTGAGGTTTCCTCTCCTTCACTCTACTGTCGATCCACACACAGCCTGGATTGACTCACTCTTCTACTCTATGATTCTTCATCTCTACAAACAGATAGTGACCAACTAGGAAGTAACCAATCGACAAACTCCTCCAAAAGTCTATCCTTACGAGAGAATAACTATCTAACCAAGAAGTAGGTAAGTAAACCACACACAATTTGGGTTCTCCCTTTTATAGACTCTTACATGTTGTAATCAGTTGACTTCATTCTATTAGCCGGTAGACTGTCTTCCATATTCTAGTTATAACGGTTAGTAGGCACTATTGCCCCAAAATACAAAGATGTTTTATTCCCTAAAGAACATGTGACTCTTAGATGATATCTTACCCACGATCTCTCTAGCTTTATTTTTCAGCCGTTGCACACCTTCTATCATGGTTCCTTTGATCACAACTGCTTCTCATCACAGGGTTTCCCTTCTATCGTGAAATTCATCCTTCATAGATTCCTTTCTACTACTACTTCTTCTATCGTCACTCTTCCTCAGTCGCAGCTTTTTATGTCGTGCGACTGAACTCTTCATCTTTCCAAGCATAATTTTGGTTGAATTCTTCCTATCTTTCCCTAGGGAAAACATGTTAAATAATGGAAATGAATGGATGCTAAAATATGTAAGTCATATTCCTTCTATGAAAAGAAATATGATCTCAACAGGGCAGTTGGGAGATAACAACTATTTGTTTACGTTCGAAAAAATGTAGTGGAATATCACTAAAGGAGAACTGGTAATAGTAAAAGGAGATAGGATATCTTATGCATACATATGTATGGGGACCATCTCAGGTACAATCTCTTGGTGGCTCTTGTTATTATGTTAATTTTATTGATGATGAAAATAGAAAAACTTTCTGTTTCTTGCATTAGACATAAATGTGATGTGTTTTCTACTTTTAAGAAGTGGAAATCTTTGGTTGAGAATGAGACATGGAAAATAGTTAAGTGTCTTAGATCTAATAATGGAGGTGATTAATGCAGCAAGGAGTTTAATATTTACTATTCATACCATGGTATTCATAGAGAGAAGACAGTCCCATGAAAACCACAAGAAAATTGTGTGTCAAAACTGATAAATATGACAATCATAGAGCGTCCAAGGTGTATGAGATTGCATGAAGGGTTTCCCTTATAGTTTTTGGTTAATGTTCTAAATAATTTTGTTTTCTTAATAAACATAGGGCCCTCAAGTGCTTTGGATGGTGGTAAACCATAGGAGGCATGGACAGGTAAAAATGTAAACTACTCATTTCGGAGAGCTTTTGGTTGTGAAGCATTTTTTTCATATTGATAAAGAAAATAGAACAAATCTTGAAGTTAAATCCAAGAAATGCACCTTTATTGGATACGGGGTTGATGATTTTGGTTATTGCTTATGCGATTATGAAAATCACAAAATCATTAGGAGTATACATGTAGTATTCAATGAAAATTTTATGTACAAAGATTAGCTGCATGGAAAGAAACAGTAAAAGGAAAACAAAGAGTACACAATGTTTGATGAAATCAAAGAAAATGAAGTTCCAAAGGTAACCGAAAAGAAATTACAACAACAAATAACTAAAACTCCTACAAGTGCAAGAAGATCTACCAGGTTAAGTATACCCCTTGAATGATTTTCTAATTCACTGTATTATTTATTAATGACTAATTTTGGTGAACCAGAATGTTATGTAGAGGAAATGCAAGTCGAAACTAGAAAGAAGTGGGAGCAAGGCATGAATGAGGAGATGGACTCATTGGTAAGAAACCAGACTTGGGATTTGGTTGAGTTTCCTGTAGGTAAAAGAGCATCGCAAAATAAATGGGTTTACAGGTTGGAGGACTAAGAAGGAGGAAAGAAGCGGTATAAGGATAGACTTGTGGTAAATGGGTTTGGACAAAAGAAAGGTATATATTCTGATGAAATATCTTCTCCTATTGTTAAAGTGACTTCAATTAGAATTATTTTAAGTCTAGTGGTGGTAGAATATTTTCATCTTGAGCAGTTAGATGTAAAAACAACCTTTCTCCATGGGGATTCGAAGGAAGAGATTTATATGCAGTACCCATAGGGATATTAGATCAAAGGGAAGGAGAATTTGGTTTGTAGGTTGAAGAATATCTTGTATGGCTTGAAACAAGATCCAAAGCAGTGGTATTTGAAATTTTATAGGTTTATGACATAATAGGTTTATAGTAGATGTCATTCTGACCTCTTTTTTTATTTCAAGAGGCTAGATAACGAAATATCTATTATCTTGTTATTGTATGTGGATGACATGGTTATTGTAAGGTATAACATGCAGGATATAAATGTGCTCAAAATTAAAAATAGCTAATTTATTTACGATGAAGTATTTTACTGCTGTAAAGAAAATCTTTGGTATGAGAATAACACGAGACAGGAAAAATCCAAAATTCACATTATCTCAGGGTCAGTACATAGACAGGTTTAGAATGCATAATGCAAAACTAGTTAGTACACCTTTGGCCAACCATTTCAAACAAAGTAAGGAGATGTGTCCCAAGACACAGGAGGAGATATAGTACATGTACAATGTTCTCTATTCAGCAACAATTGACAGCTTGGTGTATGCATATGCACAAGACCAGATATTGCACATGTAGTGGGAATTGTGAGCAGGTATACGAACAATCAAGGTAAAGAGCATTGGAGGGAAGTAAAGTGGATTCTAAGGTATTTGTGAGGTACCACTTCTCATGCATTATATTTTGGAGGTACAGGAACTGTTCTACAAGGATATATTGATGCAGATATAGAAAGCGATAAATACAACAGGATGAGCACCACAAGGTATGTTTTTACTATAGGTGGAACAACAGTAAGTTGGATTTAAAAACTGAAAAAGGTTGTTGCACTTTCAATAATTAAAGTAGAGTATGTTGTTGCTACAGAGGCTAATAAAGAGATGATTTGGTTGCAAAGGTTCATGGAGGAATTGGGTAAGAATCAAGATAATAGCAAGCTGTATAGTGACAAATAGAGTGCCATTCATATTTCCAAGAACTCAACCTTCCATTCTAATACTAAACATAGACAAATCAAGTACCATTTCATACGATGTATTCTGGAAGATGAACTGTTGAAGTTGGAAAGATACACACTATCTAGAATCCATGTTGGAAAAGGTAGTAGGCATAAATAAATTGAGTTCCTTCTTGGTTTCCGTTGGCCTTCAAGAACGAAGGTGAAGATGATAAATTTTCTAGGTCCAAGGTTCAAACCATAGTCCAGCAAGTGCGGTAGCGGTGGAGTTGTTGTGATAAATATCCAAGTGGGAGATTGTTAGTTGTGGAGCATGATCTTCTAGATTCAGAGATGTTATTGTTCAACTATGTGTGTACCCAGTTTTATTATACACTCGTCCCAATAGGGGTTTGAGGGCGAAGCCCCTAAATATTTTTTTGGGATTTTTGTTGGCCAATTGTTTACAAGCCCATGGTATTGGGTGAGCTGTGGTATTTTCCCATAGTAATTTCCCTATAAAAGGAAAGCATTGTAATACAACACTGTATTGTATTGTAGCATTGTAGAATGATATCTGTGATTGTGTGAGAGAGACTATGAGAGAGTGAAGATGAAGTGTAGCAGTTTTGTTGTAGGTTGTATCCCTTCATTTTGGTGGACGGTATAATAATAAAAAGACTCACAATTTCTATCTGGATGTATCCCATATTGGGTGAACCATGTTATATTGGTGTCTCTCTTGTAATTTGTTTATGTGTTTAATATCTACATCTTGTTTATTGTTATTGCTCCACGATTATGTTTTTCTAACATGAATTCTATAGTTCTCTACAATATACCTATTTATATATGGTTTATCAACATCTCCTCCACGCTCATGCTCATACTATGTAATAGTTAATGACTAGTGGAAAAAATAAACCCTTTTTCTATTGGGTATGTATTATATTCTTTGCATGTGGGACCTATAAAATTTAGAAGCGTGTAGTGCTTTGCGATATGAGTTGTGTGTTGCATCAAGATTTAGCAGAGATTTGGCACTTGGACCAGGACAGCACTACAACCGGATCAAGTGTAGAGAACTCGATCACCATGGCCATCCAGCCCATCTGCACGTGCTCATGACTATCACTACCCAAAAGTGGCAATTCTGGTAATCATAGCATATCTAAGAAGGATATCCGGTACACAAGGTGAGCATCTTGTCCTCATAATGCCATTGGCTAAGCCTGTACAAAAGAAGACCCGGTTCTCTTCCTATAAGAATAGGGTTCACTTAAACTAACCATACATCACTATGTTATGTTGCTCACCCACTAGATGTAGTTCCATTTGAATTGGAGAGTCTCTTGTCGAGCATATTTGAGGGCTAAAGATATTGCTGCAGCTTTCAGTATGTTAGGTGTATCCAGAGACAACAAGAAGATAGATGGTGATAGTCACCCACTGGCTTCAACCCATTGGCTGTTATGTATCAAGTGTTATGTTTCTCACCCACCAGATGTAGTTCCATTTGAATTGGAGAGTCTCTTGCCGAGCATCCTTGAGGGCTAAAGCTATTGCTGCAACTTTCAGTATGTCGGGTGTATCCAGAGACAACAAGAAGATAGATGGTGATAGTCACCCACTGGCTTCAACCCATTGGCAAGCCTTCGGCAAAGTCATCCTTGGCTATTAGTAGATCAGTAGAGTAGCGGACCTCTTAGTAGCACCAGAGCAGGCTCCCATAGGAACCAGAGACTTGACGCATTTTGAAAAGCTCTGTGGGGTTCGATCCACAGTCTCTGCAGTTTTTCACAAATTCTGTAGGCTTGAAAGACGGCAGTGGAATCCACCCCTTCAGGTAGGACCTATGGCTCTTAGCAGGCTGCGAGGGGTCCAACAGGCAAGAGTCAGCTTGAACTCTATGCTGTTCAGATGAAATTTGTCATATTCTGGAAAATCCCTCACCTCCACCACCCAGGATAGCAAGACTTGTCCAATTTTCAATATGGATAGGTATTCAAATTTCATATATATGACAAAGAGGGTGGTGAAGAAAGTGCTGCAGAAAAGAGAAACTCGACGAAACACAGCAAGAGAATAAGCCATGGAAACTGCACATCAACTCTCTAGAGCATGAGAATGGTGGAAGGACCAAGGCCACATGGATTGCTATATCGGAATGGGACACTAAGAACCCTTGGTGAAATTTGAGGTAGACTACGACAAAATGATGAGAGATTCCAAGAGCAAATACAACATTCCTCTTCGTAGGGATCTTGGTCTCAATAAGAAGCACATAAGCTTACCTTGTCAGCTCAAGCAAACTTCACCATCGAATCCTCCATTACCCATCCTAAAAAATGGGGCTGCGAAACAAGCCATGTCGGTGTCCTTATCTCCACTGTAGTAAATATAATGATTTGCAGATAGATTCAGAGAGTTCAGATAGAAATCTCAGGGTCGCAATGATAAGGACGATGCCAGGATTGAAGATAAAGGTAAAAGGTCAGTGAAGCGGAAGGGGCCTGATATAGGTTCTAGTAGCAATAAACCTTCCATGACTGATTCTATAGATTTACTTCAAGCTATTCCAAATGTGAAGAGGGGGTAGATTAAAGATAGTAGGAGGAGAGAAACACAAACACCTGTCACAAAGTTGCCTTGAAAAAAAAAAGGAGCAAGGAGCAGACTGCGTAAGTTAAGATGCAGCAGAAGCTTAAAAAAGAAAAAAGAAAAAAAAGATCTCTATTTTTTTCAAATAGATACCACACAGATTAGGCCGCTCATATGTCCCTTGCTTAGTGGCTCAGGATGAGCAACAAGTGAGTGTTGGGGGCTTGTTGGCCCGGGAACGGGGCATAAGAAAGAACTTAGCATGTGTAGCCAAGGAAAATGCGTCACATGCACGATAGAAGCAAAGGAAGAGCACAAAGGACAAAAAGGGCCCACGAAGGTAGAACAAAGAAGTACGCAACAAGGGAAAGGTGAGCATAGAAGCGTGAAAGGGGAAAATATCTAGAAAGTGACAGATACAAAATCTAGATCATGGCCGTATAAGACAGTGTAAACCTATAGCTACGCACGTATGAGTACATATTTTTAAGTCAGGACGATAGTGCCTCATGTCAAGTCATGATCACCACAGCTGTAACTAGAGGGGTGGCTGATGGTGATAGCTAATAGACTGCTGGGATGCATTTGGACCTACGTGGCCATGTAAATCAGTATAAATAGGAAGGATGCAATGGTTAGAAGGTTGGTTAGTAGGGTCTATTGGTCTATAAGGTTTCCATTGTTTTGTTCAATTTTAAACAGTAGTTGTTATTTAGTAGTAATCCATGGAAGGGGATGCTGATTATGTTGTAATGTCATAGTAAGGGGAAAAGGAAAGTCAGGTCACACGCGATGACATATAGTTGTTCTCATTGGCGTAGAGCCGAATCCTCTATCCAGCTACCCTGTTTCCTTCATTGAGATCCTTGGTTGCGAGCCAAGGGACTATACTTCCTTGACAATTGTGGAAACATGGTTCTAACGATTACCCATCTATGAGATATATCGGGTGAGACTGTTCCTGCTTCATAGGTGTTGCTGATGGGACTTGCTCTATTGGGCTGGTATCTCAGGTAGTTGTTAGATCAATGGGATGCATAGAACCTAGGTCACACAAGAGGGGAAAAGTAGCCAACACTTTCCTTTTATAATGGAATTACCATGGGAAAATACCACGGGTCCCCATGGACCCCCGCAAGGGGACGATTTCCCCCCCGCATCCCCCCTGTTGGGACGAGTGTATAGTAAAATTGGGGTACATACATAGTTGAACAATAACATCTATAATATGGAAGATCAATCTATAAAAATAAAAAGGTCATAGTGTCTTTGAGCTTCATAGAAATCTTGGAAACTTTTGTAATATGCATAATATAAAAATACAACATGCAGGGTATTTCAATGAATGCTTGTTTCCCATATAAGTTCCTGAACTAAATGTTTGCATTCTAGTGTGTGTGTAATTTCTATTGTAGTGATTTTCATATGTTGTAGTAGAGCATGGAGGATAAGGAGAAGGAGGGAGGAGGATGAGGATGGAGGAGAAGGGGGTGGTGGGGGAGGGAGGAGGCGAGGGAGGGGGAGG